>LOJH01013272.1:628-16662 GCA_001685095.1 Ellobius talpinus | reverse complement strand
GAGAGAGAGAGAGAGAGAGAGAGAGAGAATAAGAGAAGTTGCACAACCCCAAGGTAGGAGACTGTAGTCTGAGAGGGGAGGCCTAACATAAGAGATAGAGACATGGGGAGGGAGGTAAGCTTAGGGACTCAGTGTGGACATAGGTTGTTGGCTCTTTTTTTTATTGTCATGACTGGAATGGAGGACTGGAGCTTCAGACTAGGGCAGGACTGTTCAGTACTCAGACCCCTAGGAAAGAAAAGTGTGAAGGAGGCAGAAACAACATGCAGATCACTGGAATGGATAAAGACTTTATTTTTATCATTTCCAAGCCCCACAACCAAGACCATCTGGTAAGACATTTCATTTTCCCTTGGTTGGGCAAATGCAAAGTGGCTGGTCTCCTAATTACTTCCCGAAGCCTGAACCGTGGCTGTGCTCATTCCCACGTGGGTGGTTCCCCTCATGCATCTTTTCATGGGTGGCATAGACCAGCTTTGCCACCAGGATGACAAACTCGTCAAAGCTCAGCTGCTTGTCCTGGTTTGTGTCCAGGTCCTCCATGATGTCATTTATGATTCTGTCACGCCTTTTCTCCTTCTGTGGGTGGAACAGAGGAGACTCTTAAGGCTGCGTGTGTCCAGGGAAGAGGATTTGGAGCACAGTGAGTGGCTAGGTGGTAAATGCAAAGGAAAACCTAGCCCCTGGCGTTAGATTGAAAAATAAGAACAATGTTCTGAGTGTTCATGGTGGAGCAGATGCTAAACATGTACTAAACGCTTTCTAATTTGTTCCCCAGACAGCCCTCTGCCTTGGACACCAGGACTCTGCTCTACAGAAGGTCAAGCAATTAGTAAGTCTAGAACTGTCCATCATTTATCCGTATAACTACTTGAACAGATAGAAATGGAAACTGGCCTTCTGAAAGGTCCATCATTTCTACAGGTTGTGGAGGCCGGGAGGAGAGGAGGTGCACATTTGGATCTGACTTGGAGGATTATGCACCCCCTCACTCTCTTCAGCCTCTCAGTCACCCCCACTCTTGCCCTTTTCTTGGAGGTAACTACCTGGTAAAGCTTATTTAGGCTACTAAGTGGGGGAGGCACCCAAGAAACCATGGGATCTTAGGAGCAAACCAAGTTCTGCTGACCCCAAAGGGTGTGGTAAAGTGTAGGGAAGACTCAGATAAAGAGGAAAGCTCAAGATGTGGCAGCGGCTTCATCAGCTGACTGCAAGTCTTCCACCCACTTTCTGGGACACCTTGGCTAAGCACCACCCCGTCCCACACCCTGAACAGTCCATGTTTGAGGTCCCAGTTTCCACTGCTTCTAGCAGAGGACGTCAAGATGGTGTGTAGAACCCATGAAGAGATCCCAGAGAAGATATCTCGCAGCATAGCTTCATGTGCACCCTTGGTCTACCCTGAGTCAGTGCCTTGCTTGCCCAGTATGCCCACTTATGAGGAGATGTCTGTGTCCCTAATATCTCCCATAACGATAATTCTCCAATTTTCCTTTGTGGGGGATACAGGGGGGACCAGCCTATAGGAGCTGGCCTTAATATGAGCAGGCTCCTCACTCTCCTAGGGAAAAGTTTTATATATATATATATATATATATATGTGAAGGTTTTCCCTGGCTCTGATACACATGCACGCTCCTCTCCCCCTTTCAGCAGCCCCCCTCCCACATTGTCCGTGGTAGCCTTTTCTCTTTTCTTTTACTTTATGCTGTTTTCTTCAATGTCCTCATAATGCATTTAATGCTCTCTCACCTAAAGACTGGATCATGGCCTCCATCATCTTGAATTTCTCTCTCCTAATAAAGTCCATTTTTGAATAATAGCTTTCTTCTCTAGGAGCCGATGCACCTGCCATGCCACCTCATTGCTTTAACAACCTATGAGTCCTTTACCAGGGACTCAGCTGAAGTGTTGCCCCCTCAAATGGGAGGTCCTTTTTACTTTTTTAAACCATAGCTAGTCACCCCACCCTGCTGCAGCCAGCACAGACTACCCACAGAACTCTTATGTTCCTCCTGACTTCCAGGCCATTGAAGTTGCCTGTGTTCTTAAGGTTGTGTGTCACCAACACTGGGATAATGGAGTCCCGTATCATCTCTATATCCCTCTGCCCAGAATAGGGTACCACACATTGCAGGTGTTCAACGAAACAATTTCCTGACTCATGTCTAACTTTGAGTACCTCTAGTGACAGAACCCCACTGTCCCTGGTGGAAGGTGCTGGCGTTGTCTCCCTGAATCCTACAGACTGCACCTCTTCCCTTACTAACCAAGCCTCACCTTCATAAAGTTTGCCAGATCTTTCTTCACCATCTGTTTGAATTCCTTCTGGCTCAGGGTGTCTGGGTGTCCTTCCATCGTAGAGTTCTTGTGGAAGACGTCGATGACGGTGTTTATGCTGCGCTCCATCAGAGATGGGGCTTTGGTGGCCATCTTCTTGCTCCTCTTTGGAAACTGGGCAAACAAAGGTTACAAATGAACGGATAGGTGCTGAGCGTCCCTGGCCTGGTCTGTGGCCACTGTCAGGCAGGAAAGGGAGGAGAAACACAAAGCAAAAAGAGTGATGGAACACAAAAAAGCAAACTATTTTACAGCACAACACTTAGAGAAAGTGAAGGAAGATGTCAAGAGGACAGGGTCAACCAAGGAGCCCTCCTTCTAGAGGAGGACTCAGAAGAAAGTTGGCTAGGGGAAGGAATGAAAGATCTAGCAGGCAGACTCCCCGCCAGAGAAGACGAAGCTCACTTACCAAAGCTAAAGAGCTACCGAGTGTTTGGCAGGAGCAGCACAAGTCCCGCTTTTATAGGCAGCCCCTTGCTAGACACATGGTTGTCCGTGGGAAAGATTGCTTCACAGGTGAGCAGTGTGGTAACCCTGCCAGGGAGGGAGCCGGGCGGAGCAGGAAACGGTCACACAACTCATTTTGCTTTTTTGTGAAATCCCTAGCCCTGGGCTTGGAGCTGGTTTGGGAGGAAATTGGTTAGTTGGCCCACTTCCTTTCCATCCAACACCCCTCACCCCCATTTTAAGCAATACAGCCTGCCTGCCACACCTCTGATACCCTTCGTTTTCCTGTCCCAACTTGTAATATACAAAGGGTGTCAGGGCATCCATAGAGACCCATCTCATTACGTCTTTGTTTGTTATGTGGACACTCTGTCCCCTGAGTTTACAGACTAAGCCTTTTCCAGTGTTTTCATGGTTCCTTTGGGAAGGGTGAGGGGTTGTCATAGAGTTCTTAAGAGGAATTAGTGTTAGGAGGATCCTCAGAGGTGACAACTCTTTCCCACGGTACGTGAATCTGATGTTCAGAAGGGGACCTGAGCAAGATCTCTTTTAGCTGGTGTGTGACCTAGCAGGGGCTGAACTCAGACACCCCAGTCCTTGCTTAAGGGCATTTACTACTTACTACATTCCCCTCTTGCATCCGAGTGAGGATCTGTCTTTGGTACAAATGCAACTCCAGTGGCTTTCAGTGTCATTCTTCCAAATCCTCTTCCCAGCTCTCATTCCTCCAGGAGCTTGCATCCTAGAAGATAGCTGTTTTAAAAATGACTGTTGGCTTATATTAATTATACAAAGCAGCAGGTTTCATTTGAACATTTTCATACATGCATGTAATGTACTTTCATCAGAAATTTTCCTTTATTACCTTATCATTTTCCCCCTTTCTCTATTCCCTTTCCCTCCATCTACCTTTCTAATAGTCCTCTTTCATATTCTTTTCTGGGGGCAGTGGTTAATCAAGTCATTCTTTAGACCACTAGTCAGAAAGCAATGTTACTTTATTAGTCTGCCAGAGGCATCAGACTGGGCAGCAGCAAGGGTTCCACCAACAGTCCTTTGCTTTGCTTTCATGTCTTGTTTCTCTCACCCTTAATTCACATGTGGGAGAGACCACACAACGCTCATCTTGTGAGTCTGATTTGCTTAGCATGGCAATCTCTATTCCAACCATCTTTCTTGCAAATGGTACAATTAGTTCTTTATTGTTGAATAAAGCTTGCTTGTGTGTATATAGCTCATTCTTTTATCCATTTATCTCGATGGGCATCCAGCCTTCTTGCATGTGTTGGCTCTAGCGAATAGTTCTACAGTGAGCATAGATGTGCAGGTATGTTATTGTGTGATGACTTTGTTTCTTTCATGCTGATTTCTATAGTGACTGGATTAAGTTACATTCCCAACAAGTTCCCTTTTGTTCATATTCATTCCAGCATTTTTTTGCTTCTTTCCTTCTCTTTATTTTTCTTTATTTATTTGTTTGTTTGTTTATTTATTTATTTACTTATTGAGACATGTTTTTTCTCTGTAACTTTGGCTGGCCTGGAACTTGCTATGTAGACCAGGCTGACCTTGAACTCACAGAGATTCACCTGCCTCTGCCTCCAGAGTGCTGGATTAAAGGTGTGCACCACCGTGCCTGGCTGTTGCTTGTTTGCTTGATGGTATCTATTGTGATTGGGGTAAGGTGGAATTAGGAGTTTTGGTTTACATTTCTGAAATGGCAGTGATATGAATATCTGTCATACATTTGGTGCCTATTTGTACTTGTTCAAACAGAAAAATGTCTAGTCAGTGAATTTGCCCAGTTTATGACTGGATTATCTGTTCTTTCGATATTTAATTGTTCTACTTTTTTGTATACCCCGTTAGATGAATAGCTGACAAACATTTTCTCTCATTATGCAGACTTATTTCGCCACTGTCTCCTTTGCTGCTCAGAAGCATGCTAATTTAGTGTAATCTCACTGATATTTCCTCAGCCTTTGACATTTTATTACATTAAGGCATTTGATTAATGTTGAACTGACATTTGTAAAAGTTAAAGAGAGGAATCTAATTCCTGTCTTTGATGTTGTTTGCTTGAGAAAAGTCTCACATAGCCAAGGCTGGCCGTTAACTTGCTGTGTAGCTGAGGACGATCATGGACATCTGATCCTCTTGACTGCATCCCAAGTTCTGGCATTACAGGCAAGTGCCACGATCCCCAGCTAATGTGAAGCTGGGGCAGGGCTACATGAGTGCCAGGCAAGCATTCTACCAAGTGAACCCTGTCCCCGGGTTTCAATCATCTACATGTGCCATCCAGTTTTCCTGGTGCCACTTGTTAAAAAGGCTATCTTCCTCCCCCAATATCTCTGTTGAGAGTCAGTTAGATGGCTGTAACTGTGACACTTTCATGTCACATGCGTTCCATAGCCTCTCTCCAGTTCCTCAACACCTCTTTCATGGTCCCCTTTCCAGCTTCCAGACCTACCCCAGCACTCACACCCTCATCGGTACATCTATGTGTTTGTCCATCCACCGCTCTGTGCAGGAACATTGGAAGCTAGGATCTCCATTGAGTGCATGCGCCACATTTTCATGATCCTTTCACGGGTGGATGGAAATCTAGGCTGTTCCCACTTCCTTGCTATTGTGACCGAGGCAAGACTCATGGTTGTGCAGGTGTCTCTATCTAGAATATGGACTTCTTTGAGTATGTGCCCAGGAGTGGCCTAGCTGGGTCATACAGTAGTACTATTTTTTAACTTTTGACCAAACCTCCAGGATGATTTCCATAATGATTGTACCAGTTTACAGTCCCACAACAGTGGCTTACACAATCCTTGTCATTATAGCTATAATGTAAGTTGAGGACGGGTATCAAGATATCTCCAGCAGTGTTCTTTAAGCTCAGAACTGCTTTGACTGTCTGTGGTCTTTGTGTCCACATAAATTTTTGGATTACTTTTTCTAGTTCTGTAAAGAATGCCATTGGGCTTTTGGTGTTAATTGCATTGAATTTGTAAACCTCTTTTGATAATATAACATATTCACAATTTAATTGTGTCAGTGCAGGAACACTGTTTCTTTCCATTTTTTAGCATCTTCTATTTTTTTATTCCTTCCTTCCTTTTTTTCACTGTAGAGAGATTTCACCCTCTTGCTTAGGTTTACGTCTAGGTTTCTTTCCATCTTTGAGGTACAGCGAGTGTGATATAATTTCATTCTCATAAAGCTGATGCTTGGTGCGTGTAGAGAAGCTATTAATTTTTATATGATGATTTTATATATTGTGGTCCTTGTAACTTCACTGGAAGTGTTTATCAGATCTAAAGGTTTTCTGGTGGAGGGCTGTGTGAGTGTGTGTGCATATGTGTATGTGTGCTTATGTGTGTGTGCATGTGTACTTGTGTGCGTGCACCTGTGTGTGTGTGTGTGTGTGTGTGTGTGTGTGTGTTGGCTAGAGATTGATGCCAGGTGTCTTTCTTTATAGCTCTTCACCTTACATCTTGAGACAGGGTCTTTCCTGGGTTCAAGTAGGCTGGGCAGCCAGAGCCTGAGGACTCTGAGGACTGCCTCTGCCTTCCCAGTACTGGGATTGCAGACATGCAGATACACTTGAGATTTATGTGAGTATGGAGGATCTAAATTCAGGTCTGCATGCTTTCATGGCAAGCTCTTTACCATCTAGGCCATCTTCCCAGCCCTCGGGACCTTCTCTTCTGTTTTATAGTGTCTTCTTCTGTGTTAGTACCATAGTGGTTTTGTGGTTACTGTGGCTTAGTCTGAGGTTAGTTGTTGTGACTCCTCTAGCATAATTCATTTTGCTTAGGTCTTCCTTATATCCTGCAGAGAAGTGTAGGAGAGCCAGTAGGATTGGTTCGGCTCTTTGGGGTCTTTTGTGCTTCCATAGGGATTTTAGGATTGATGATAACTGTTCTTCTACAGCTTCCTCATGGGTAGCATGTGTCCTTCCCCTAAAGTAAATGCTGCCAATTGTCCACAGAAGCCAAGGTGGCATAGCCAAGTACATAAGCTCTCTCTATATACACAGACCCCACCTTTTTCTCAAGTTTCTTTTTCACTGCGGCCTCAGAAGACCCACCTCTCACCTACTCACCTCAGGAGTGCCCTTCCTCAACCCTCAGTGTGGACTCCTACCTGGGTCTCATGGTTCAGTTCAAATGCTGCTCTCATCTTCCCATTGGGAGATAATCTCTTGCTTGGGGACCTTTCCCTACAGCACTCTGGCTTTCAGCGTGTACTTGTTTGGGGTAAAGTTACATGAATATTTGCATCTGACTAATAAATGCTTATAGATTTTCTTGTTAATGGTTTTCTCTCATGCATTTAGCTCAGGTGTGACTCTCAGAAAACCCTTGCATTTGCTGAATCATCCTGCTTCCTTACTGGCAGCCTTCACCCTCTCAGAATGCAGGGAGGAACTACTTGCAATTCCTTGGTACTCTTGTTTGTCCTGGATCCTACTTGCCATCAGGAAAACACCTCCCCTTCCTGTAGTTGAAGACCGTTTGTTTCCCAGCTGCGCAGACCCAAAATAATCACACTGAAACTATATTAATTACAACACTGTTTGACCAGTCGCTTATGTATATTTCTAGCTAACTCTTACATTTTCAATTAACCCATTTCTATTAATCTGTGAATCACCATGAGGCTGTAGCCTACAGGTAAGTTTCTGGCTGGCGGCTGGTGTCTTTCTCTTTAAGTAGCTACATGACGTCTCGCTGACTTTGCCTTCTTTCTCCCAGCATTCAGTTCAGTTTTCTTGCCTAGCTCTATTCTGCCCTGCCACAGGCCAAAGTATCCTCTTTACTAACAAATAATAATAAAACATATTCACTGCATAGAAAGGGGAATCCCACATCACCCTTCCCATCTCCACTAGCCCTTCTTAGGGACTTCTCTCACTATCCACAGCCCTCCTGCCTGCTTTCCCATCTGAAGGTCCACATGGGCTCCTGTAGGTGCTAATCCTTGGCCCTGAGACCTCCTGCTTTGTACAGCATATGTAGTTGTGGTTAAGAGCTCAGAGCTTCTACCTGAAAGTTCTTTTTATTAATATTTCCATCTCCTCATTTGTTGTGATCTGTTTAGGTTATTGACTCTTTTTGTTTTAATTTTGGTGGCTTGGCTGAAACTAGAGATTCACCCATTTATTTTAGATTTTCTAGATTAATGGGGTGCAAGTTTTAAAAATATTCCTTTATAATCTGAATTTCTTTGGTGTCTGTGGCAATGTTTCCTTGTTCAGTTCTGATTCTGATAGTTTGGATCCTCTCCTTCCTTCTCTTGTTTAACTGGGCCAAAGATCTGTCCATCTTGTTCATCTTCTCAAAATCCAGCTCTTAGGTTCACCGATTCTTCTGCAGTCTTCTATCTTACATTTTATTGCACTATATTCAGATAGGATACAAGGAGAGATTTTGTCCTTTTGAATTTGTAAATATTTATTTTGAGACCCAGGATGTGGTATATTTTCGAAAAGCTTCCTGTGTTGCTGAGTGGGTTGTGTATTTGGCGTTGGGTGGAATACCCTGTAGATATCTCTTAAGTCCATTTGGTGCAAGGTGTCAACTAATTCTGATGATTCTCTGTTAATTTTTCCCAGACCTGTCTATTAAAGAAAGTGGGATACTGAAATCACTTACTATTATTGAATTGATATTAATCTGTGCCTTTAAATTCAGTTGTACATTTTATGAAATTAGGTGCTCCAGAGTTTGATACATGTATGCTTAGGACAGTAATTTCTTCGTTAAGTGATCCCTTCATTAGAATGAAGTGTCCCTTTATCTCTTCTGATTAGTTTTAGTTTGAAGTCCTTTGTCAGACAGTAGGACAGTGATGCCTGCTTGCTTCCTGGTCCCATTTGATTGGAGCACTTTTATCTATTCTTTTACTCTATGGTGGCATTTGTCTTTAAAGCCTTAATATGTTTCTTGTAGACTACAGATAGATGGATTTTGTTTTCTGATCCATTTAGTCAGCTTGTGTGTTTTGACTGAAGAATTGAAACCATTGGTATTAAAGCTATTATTTATGTTCAGGTTATTATTTAAATATGTTTGTTAATGGTGGTCTTCTTGCTGCTGCTGGTCAGTGCTGCTTTGGGTTTTAATAATAATGGGCTCATATTTCTTTCCTCAGTTTTTCTGCTGTGCTCAGTTCTCTCTTCAGCCCAAAATATCATTTCCTGTGTTTTCCGATTTATTGGATATAAATTTTTAAAAGTTGTTAATACTGTAGAAAATTTTCTTTTTCCTTCAATTATGGTAAATACTTTTGCTGGGCATATTAGTCTAGGATGACTGTCATAGTCTTTTAGAACTTAGAATGTTCCAGGCTTTTGGGGCATTCAAAATTTCTATTGGAAAATCAACTCTCACTCTGATGGGTATTTCTTTATATGTGACTTGCAACTTTTTTTTTTCTTGCAACTTTCAAACTCCTTCTTTTTTAAAAATATGTAAGACAAATATACTCCTTTACTGTTATTAAGGTTTCTCCAATATCTTTCAGTAACAGATCACTTACCTTACTAAATTCCACTATTGGCCATAGTTTGGGCAGTGCAAACTCCCATCCCCTTCATCTCAAATGGAGCCCTTTGTATGTGGCCATACAGTCATCACTGGTATGTGGGCCAGGCTGGATCTACTCCCAGATCTTCTTCTTAGGTTCAGCTCCTTGCCAGGCTCTCCAGGGAAAGCATGAAAGGTAGTTCCATCTTCAGGTACAGACCGATTGGGAGGGGCCAGAATTTCCACCTTCCTTGGTGAACTCGCACACGTCGCCATGGCTTGAGACAGTACTGTCTGCAGTTTTGCTGGCTTCAGATTGCATGGTAAAATCACCACCTGATTTGCATCTGCCCTAGAGAAGCGTGATTCACCAGTCCACCGACAGCTGTCTTTGGGGCTGCTCCTCCCACATCTACTTCTACATACAACGCCTCATCACCTTTCTGTTATAGCAGCATTGGTTGCCATCTTTGCCCCGAACCAGCAGAAAATCATGCAGCAGCCAAGCACTGCTCTGGAGCGGCCCCAGAAGGCACCGATACACTGTCTTTGCTATGTCTACTTAATTCTTTAACTATGATATGCGGCAGGGACTTTCTTTTCTGGTGTTGACTATGTTCTCTGTGCCTTTTGCACCTGTATGGGTGTGTCTTTCCTTACTTTATCTGCTATGATCTTGTTGATCATCTGATGTATGCCATTGTCTTGGGATGCTTCTCTTTCATCTATGCCCATAATTTGAAGGTTTGGCTTTCTCTATGGTGTTCTACATTTCCTGTGTGTCCCTTTTCTGTATACTTAATGTTTATCATAGTCCTTGTTTACACGACTTAGATCTCCTACTTTATCTTTGAGTCCTGATACTCTGTCTTCAGCTCGACTCATTTGCCTTGTAAGATTTTCCTTTGAGTTTTCTGGCTGAGTTATCAGGGTTTTCAATTTAATCTTCATTTCAGCTCAAGTGCTTTTCTTACTGAATTCCATCTTCAAGTTCTGTGTTGTCTTTGTCATTTGCTTCTGTTTCACATTTGTGTTTTCTGGGGCATCACATAGGGGCTTGTTCTCCCTACATTCTTTCCCCTTAATTTCACTGAGCTGTTTCTTTGGATCTTCTTTAAACTCCTTGCATTCTTTGATGAAAATTATGATTGTTCTTTTAAATTCTGTGTCCTGGCATTCATGTGGGTAATTCTCATTGGTGAACACTTTGACAGGACTGCAGGTTCTGGAGAGAAGGTATGAGCTCGTTGTCTCACATTGCTGGCATTTTTGCAATGCGAGTGGGGTGCGTGGATTTCTTTTGTTAGTTCTAAGTCTGATATGGTCAGAGCAGGTTGGGACAGAAGAGCGGATGTTGGGGAAGGCTGGGCCAAGAGGTTGGAAATGGCTTGGGTGGGATGAAGTCAGGTGGACAGAGGGCTGATGTACAGGATGTGTCTCTTGTTCCAAGCTTGGAGTGCAGGGGTAGATCTGGGGGGTGGAAGCGTTTGATGTGGCACATGAAGGACTTGGGCATTGGGAAAATGGGCAAGGCAAGTCCTGGTAGGAGTCTAGAGATCAGTTGTGGTATAGATAGTGGAGGACAGATTAGAAGGGAGCCCTGGATATGGGATCTGGGCTACATCTGGCTGGTTGGGTCTCCCCAACCAGGCATGGATGGGGACGGTCAGAGAGACTCTCTGGTCGGATCCTGGAGAAGGAAGTAGGAGCTCTGGTTGGGTGGACAGGCTGGATGTGGTGCAGAAGGGACCTGGGTGGTGCTCCAGGACCTTTGTGGCTTCTGGCTTACTTGTTCTCTTGTAGAGGAAGTTAGCATCTCCTTGCCAGAGTTGCCTTCAGGCCCAACCTCACCCAGACTGCACCCTGCCAGAGACTGCTCCTCAGAGCCATTCTTCTGTGCCACTGAGCCAGAATAAACAGTTGGGGACAAGGGTGCCAGGAGGTCCAGAGCCAGAGAACTTCCAGCTGGTAGGTGAGGAGCTACAGACCGTTGTTCTGTAATCTCTGGGCACTGTCCGCACCAAGTCTTTGTTGACTGGCCACCCCGAAGGCCACCTCCAAACCTGCCTGCACCTTGGGCTTCTCCTGCATCCCTGTGGAGGGCCTGTCAGCCACCTGTCTCCTGAACTCTCATCCTGAAGCTGTCCCAAGTCTGCACACTTCTCTCTTGTCTACCTGGGCATCTCTGCTGAGAATCTTGGTTGCTGGGAAACTTGACCTTCCCAGCCAACAAAGCTGCTATTCCCTTTCTTGTCCCTAACTGCTGTTTTCCAGCGTCATCAGCCTCCCTTGGGTGCTGCCCTCATTTCACTTCCTACCAAAATTCCAGCTCTCATCTCGGTGACTCGGAGGTGTTGTATCTCGGCACCTTCCTGCTGCCTGACTACCTCACAGGAATCTCCTTGAAGGCTACAACCCTTTGTAGAAAATAACAGGCTTTCCCAAGCAGCACACTGCAGGCATTGTAATTATTGGCCTTTCTGTCTGTCTCATTAATCTGTTAACTCGTCACTAGATAAGTTTTGCGTAGAGGAGACTGATAAACATTTGCTAAATACAATGGTGGTTGTGTTGGTTTTAATAGAAGGTTATGTTTAGAAGGTTATTTTCTATAATTAAGAAGTTGTGCAACACAGGAGACAGAGGAAGAAGACAGGAAATGGAGTGGAGTCATGGAGAAATTGGACTGTGGGGGCACATCCTTGCTGAGTGGGTAGAAGGGCATCATCAGAACGATCAAAGTGCATATGCTGCCACCCTGTGGCCTTCCTGGGTCATGACAGCCTGGGTACTCTGGAGTACTCATTTTTTGTCAGCTTTACTTCACTTTATTTTTCTCGTATAAATCCCCTTACATGGTACTCACAGCTTGAGCCTGGGTCATCTGAACTGTGACTCTGTTGTGGGTTTTCACAAGCTGCTCAATGAATTCCTGGTAAGGAACCTTGGTGAATAGAGTTTCCTTCCAGAGTTTGGGGATCAAGAAGCTGTAGGTCTTGGAGGTGGCATTGAAGGTGGCCTTGGCAAAGTTGCCCAGGATGGCAGTGCAGCCCCTGGCTGATGTGGAGCAGTCATTAATACCGGCCATCAGCAGTAGCTGCTTGGGCACAGGAGCAGAGACAATGCCAGTGTCTCTGGGGGCAGGGACGCGACACACGATAACAAGTCACAGCCACTTGTCAGTTTGCCAATCTTGTTCTCCCAGTAGCCTCTCTTCACAGGGACAATGGAGAGCTTGATTGAGATGATGGCGCCTTGCATGGCAGTGGCTACCTCCGTGGAGCACTTAACACCAAGATCAACATGATGATCATTGTAGTCCCCAATAGTGACAAAAGCCTTGAACCTGGTCCGCTGGCCAGCCTGAGTCGGCTTCTGCACTGGCAGGATCTTTAGAACCCCATCCTTTAGGGATGCACCCAGAGAAAAGTCAACCATCTCAGATTCCTTCATGGTCAGGGAGGACAGTTAGATCTTTTCCAGGGACTTGATCTTCATGTCCTTGAGCAGGCGGCTCAGCTTGGTGATGGGAATCCACTCCTTGTCTGGTTTTACCTCCATGGGCACCATGTCCCTTAGCATGACCATGGCCCCCAAACCTCCAAACCTCTGTGGAAGCTGTGGGCATCCTATTGGCCACTTGTTGTTTTTCAGAAAAAGAAGGGAGATCTGGTTTTGTAAATTTAAGGTAGGAGAGGTTGTTTGAGTATAATTCTTCTTACGGTTTAATATTCTATTTAATACTCATATGTGCATATGTGTTTCCATCAAATCCACCCCTCATTCCAGTTACTTCCCTGCTTTCCTGACCCCCACCTTCCCCTCCCAACTTCACTGTTCTTTTAGTTTTTTAAAAAATACTCATTGTGGATGCAGATTAAGCATTTTTAAAAATCCTTCTCTCATATGTCTGGACCTCAGTTTCGCCTCCTCCCACTCCTCCCAATCTCTCCCTCCCACCCACTCCTCTTTTGTTTCCCTTCAGAAAAGAGTAGGCCTTCAGGACATCAACTGAACACAGCGCAACAAGTTACAATAAAACTAGCACAAACCCGCATATCAAGGCTGGACGATGCACCCAGTAGGAGGAAAAGGATCCCAAGAGCAGGCAAAAGAGTCAGAGACACCCCCACTCCCACTGTTAGGAGTCCATGAGAACAACAAACTAAACAACCATAGCATATATGCAGACAACCTAGTGCAGGGACACATGCAGGCTCTGTGGCTGTCGCTCCAGTCTCTGTGAGCCCTACGAGCCCGGCTTAATTGATTCTGTAGGCCATGTTCTTCTGATGTCCTCAACCCCTCTGCTTCCTACACTCCTTTCTCCCCTCTTCTGCAGGGTTCCCCAAGCTCTGCCTAAAGTTTGGCTGTGGGTCTCTGAATCTGCTCTCATCAGTTGCTAGATGAAGCCTCTCTGATGGTGATTGGTCTAGGCACCATGATGTTGGATGCCCCTCTGTAGGCTGTGAATGCGTTTTATTACCATTGGTTAATAAAGAAACTGATCTGGCCAATAGCCAGGCAGGAAATCCAACCAAAGAAAAGGGGAAAAGGAAGTTGGAGTCTGGGAGACGCCAGCAGAGTCTGGGAGACGCCAGCAGCCACTGGAGAAGCAAGATATGAGGTCATAAGTCATGAGCCTCATGGTAAAATATAAAATAATAGAAGTGGGTTAATTTAAGTTGTAAAAGCTAGTTAATAATAAGCCTGAGCTAATAGACCAAACACTTTGTAATTAATATTAAGCCACAGAGTGTATATTCAGGAACTGGCTGGCAAGAGAGAAACCTCCCGTTATACACCAGTCTAAGAGTGTAACAGAATATCATTAAGGATCATTTCATTGATTTTTTTCCAGACCTGTTTGGTTCTATCCTAGCTATCTGGGATATCCAGGCTCTGGTTCCTAGCCAGCCAGGCAGTATCAGGACTGCTCAGGTACAGGTCACATCAGCCAGAAGAACAGGTAGGCTTCTTGTGTGAGGAACTCTCCCACTCCCCTGGTTCAGTTCCCAAAAACCCAATCCACAACCACTCCTTCCCTCCCCATTTCCACTCCACTGCTGTGTCCCCAAGTTGCTGGACATTCCCTGCTCAAGTGCAGGCCACACCAGCCAGAATAACGGGTGTGCAAACTCAGTGCAAACTCAGGCATTTTTATTGTTGTTATCGTGTGTGTGTTCTGTGTGAGTGTACATGCCACAGCATGCATAAGGAAGACAGGGAACGGCCTTTGGGAGTCAGTTTTCACCTTCTGACTTGTCGAGGTATTATGGTATCTTTTAGTTTTTCTGTGACTGCGCTGCTTACGCCTGGCTCGGTGGGTCATGAGGTAACTCTGTCTCCTATCTCACTGTCGGAGCACTACTAGTACAGACGTGCCACCATAGCCAGCTTTTACCCTGGGTTCTAGAGCCGTCAGACTGGCATAGTTAATACAGACGTGTGCCACCATAGCCAGCTTTTACCCTGTGTTTGTGAATTGTCAGGCTGGCACAACTAGCTGGAGCCATTTTCCTGGTCCCTGGCCTCAGATTTTAAAATGTTTTGCTCTTAACATTTTTTGTGCTTGTGACAATTACTGAGTGTCCCAGATGGCTTTTATGGGTTACAGTTCTAAATATTTATTATACTAGAATTTGAAAAACACCAAACTGTTTACCAGGTTATTTAAAGTAGCATTAAGAGCCCACTAATATTAACCTATTAAAACAAAATAATTACTTATTTTACAAAGCTATTAAAAATATGTCTTCAAAATAATGTTTACAAAACTCTTTGTATCTCAGGGGAAGAAAGATGAGGTTTTCTTTCTATTTCTACATTCAGTATGTTACTGTATTCTGTTTGGGTTGAAGATGGGAAAAATCCATCTTCTCAGATAAGTGGTTGGAAGGCAGAGGTACATGCTAGTAACTTTAAATACAGTTATAGATATTATTCTTTATAGGTATTATACTATATCATAATTACCAGATAGTAAGTTCTTAGAATATGAAACCATATGAATAAATTCTTTGCACATAGTTTCATTAGAATCAATTACCATCCTCAAACTTGAAGGAGTCTTTTATTTAGTTGTGATTGTGTAACATTTTATATTAGTCATTTGGAAAGTAATGATTTACTGACTCATGAGTGTCGTCTAAATTCTGACACATCTCATTACCCATCTATGACATACATGTTCATATGTGTGTTTACATATATGTATGTGTGTTTACTGACTCCTGAGTGTCATTTAAATGCTGACACATCTCATTGCCCATCTATGACATGTTTACATGTGTGTACTTACATATGTGTGCATATAAAACATTTGAAGTACTACCACTAATCTCATCAATAAATGTACCTGTTGGAAAAATACCAGGTCATGACTGCAAACAGAAACTCCCCCAAATACTAGGTTTTACTTGAAAGATTCAATTTTATTTATCCTGACAAATTCTATGTTGTTTTCCTTGAAATGAAAAGTTCAATTTGTTCATTTTCAAGAAATGTATGTCATGAAGTTAATTAGGAGGATCTATATAATTTGCCAGTTTTCTGTTTTTTTGAGAAGAAAACAGTTCAATAAAAAGCATGGCCAGTTCAGTTCATAAATTGACCATTCAAGGACTTTTTCTACAAAGAACCAGGATTGAGCTAGGTGGTGTTGGTGCACGCCTTTAATCCCAGCACTCGGGAGGCAGAGGCTGGTGGATCTCTGTGAGT
>LOJH01013271.1:0-12543 GCA_001685095.1 Ellobius talpinus | reverse complement strand
TCTGGAAGAGCAGTCAGTGCTCTTAACCTCTGAGCCATCTCTCCAGCCCCATGAATTCTTCTTGAAACAG
The DNA here is from genome assembly GCA_001685095.1 of Ellobius talpinus. Classification (NCBI taxonomy): domain Eukaryota; kingdom Metazoa; phylum Chordata; class Mammalia; order Rodentia; family Cricetidae; genus Ellobius; species Ellobius talpinus. The sequence continues at coordinate 12,473 of LOJH01013271.1, read as the reverse complement.
TAGAAATTAGGGAAAGAGGAGAGAAATGAGAAGGGTAGCTTTTATTTGGTATGAAAGTTTCAGCAGACAGGTGCCTAGAGTCAATATCAGTGCACACAGAATTAGTAACTGACAGTGCAGAAACCATCCTAAATACTTTATAGACCTTTCTTGTTACACCCTTGCCCACTCTAGTCTTTCTGTGATTGACAAATTAGATGTTTCTTTTCTGAAAAGAGAAAACTAAGGCCAGAAAATGAAATCAGTTTAAAGGTTATAAAATAGCCCTTTATTTTTTCCAACATAATATTTTTATTGATTATTTGGGGATTTCATATAATGCACCTCATCACAATTGTTTCCCATTCCTCCCAGACCCACCCTCCCACCCTTGTGATCTTACCCTCCCCCAACAACAACAAAAAGAAACAAAAACAAAAAGAAAAGTACACCAGATCCAATTCGTGTTGCCCATATACTAATTGAAACATGGTCAGATTCCCAGTGACCAGCCCCTTAAAGTTAACCGAGTCCTTCTCCCCACTAAAGGAGCCATCAGCTATGAAGAGATGCACTTCAGCATCTTTGTCACAATTTTTAAGACTCTCTTCCCTAGGTTCCTGCCTACACTGTTTCTTTTCTTGGGGGAGCTTGGAGGGTATGGCACAGAAGCCTTCAGTGTCCTCATTCTCAATTATGAGTCTTCAGTCATTGATACCACTGCAAAAGAAGCTTCCGTGCCATTACCAGCCAGTGGCAATACAGATTATGAACTTCCACATTGCTTAAATGGCAGCATGGACAATGGGCATTCACATGACCTTTAGTGGCAGCCCAGGCCACAGATATTCACATAGCCTCCGGTTGTAATACGGGCCACCACCATCAACATGGTCTCAGGTGGCAGCATGGTCCACAGACATCCAGATGTTCTCTGGCAGTAATATGGGCCAGGAACATAAACATGATCTCAGGTGGCAGCACAGACCATGGACACCAACATGACCTCCAGTTGGACATCAGTATGGCCTCTGGTGGTAACACAGACCATGAACATTGACACGACACTGAGTGGTAGCATGGATCGTGGACACTGACATCGTGTCCAGTGGCAGCATGGATCACAGACATTGGCCTACAGCGGCAGCATTGACTGTATTTTACCAACATGGCCTCCTCCAAGCAGCAGCATGGACCATGAAGGCCTTTTGAGGATGCCTCCCCCCCAAAAAAAAGAACTATTCTCCGACTGGGACATCCTGCTACTGCTCAGAGCCAGGGTGATTGGCGCATAACACATGCAAGCCTGCGGGATCTCCAGGCTGTTGGCACACCTCGCTGCTGGCCCTTCTCAGCAATGACATGCCTCTTGTCCACCTCAGCTATGTTCGCACACTTGTTGCTACTTTCATTCTAGTTTCACCTCTCTCAACCACAGGCACCACTCCATTCTGCCATCTTTCCCACCTTTACAGCACAAAGTGGCATTGCAAACTACAGTGTGTCACACAGTATTTACCCCCCCCAACAGCTTTACATGTAATACTTATTGCAACAAGTCTTTGATTTGGTTCAAGATTGCTGGTTTCTGAAACACCATAAATACTAGACTATCGCTGAGACTCATCTGGGATATCCTGTTGTTGCCCAGAGTCCGGATGATCTTTTAGCTGGTCAGGGTGTCCAGAAGCAGGATCTGTGAGAACTCCGGGTTTGCTGCATACCTTTTTGCCCTTGGTACTGGCCACCCCACACACTTACTGGGTACAACCATTGTGCTTGCAGCCCCGTGAGCTGCAGAAAAGGTGGCTCCATGCTGCAGGCCTGGCATGCTTGCCTGATCCTGCAGGCAGACTGAGGACCAGCCAAACTGCAATGACATGTTCCGTTGTGTGCTGCAGCTGCACTCCCATTGGGTTGCCGACCAGTCTCTAGCCTCCTCGCCACACTGCTCTGCTCCACCATCTTTTCTTCCAATATTATGAGACCATTTTTTTAAATGCATCTTTCCATAGGACCTGGTTTATTTATTTGTTCCAATAATACTGCATGCTCTGCAGACTCACCCTCCTCTGTTGCATCTTCCCTAGAGTCTCTAGCCCTTTGTTTTTTAAGTTAACAAAGTTATATACATAGATTTATAAGGGTCACTTTAATGAGCTTTGATAGAGGTATTCAACAACTCAATGGAGATATAAATCAATCCCATAGTTCCACGAAGTTCCCTCAGGTTATGCAATTCCTGGGAGAATGCTTGGGTATCAAGGACTTTCACTTCATGGATTAAAAAGTAGATAAAACTTTTAGAGATAAGCATCATGAGAGCATGTAAGTTAGTAGCCAATAGAAAAACAGATGGGAAGCCCAATGATAAAGAGTAAAAAAGCAAGGATAAGCCTAAAAACCTATTTGAGTAAAATTTTCTTTCTTTCATTATTCCTGATAATGCTGTTTTCTAAGTTAATTCTATCTTTGAGTTTTATATTAATACACAAATAAGACTATAAGAGCTTTCTCTGTACCAGACACTAGTAAATGTCTTCTGTGTGTTCCTCTTGAACACACTAGAAATTTGAATTTATTATTCTCCTTTTATGAATAGGAAAGTGAGGCTTAGAGAATTCACACTGCTTTTGAAACTCAATCTAATATCTCAACTTTGATGATATTCTCTGAATTATTCTTTTAAGAGTAGTCTAACTTTGTGCTTTGTTTTTGAAGGCAGTAAATTATGTATAGCTTTTCCAAGTATGTCATTCTTTAGCAGTGGCCTAATTTAAAGTCTAGTTAATAATAAATTTGACTTACTATACCAAGCATATAGATGAAAATATAGTAATCAAAAGGAACTGCAAATTGAAAAAGTAGTCATATTTTCAACTAGAAATTATGAGTTTATTTTCTGATTTCCTGACGTTTTAGAAAAAAATCTACTGTAAGATTATGTCAGGTTTTTTTGCATTTAAATTTTTCTTATCTGCAATAGGCTCTTCATATGGCTTTTTAAATATCTTTATTCAAATTTTTATTGATTACATTAATATTTCATTTTATGTGTTTGGGTGTTTTGTATATATGAATCTCTTGAAACCACATGCAGTCTGATGCTCTAGGAGGTATTAAAGACAGTTGTGGGGTGCTGGAAATCTAATCCACTTTTATCTGACAGAGCAACAAGTACTCTTACCCACTGAGCCATCTCTCTAGCCCCCCCTTCACAGTACTTTTTAGAAGATCAAGTGAAATATGTATAGACATAAAGTTTAAGGAATGGAGCAAATCTTACTGATCATTTCATAATTAACTGCAGTATAGTTTGTAATTCATGAAGAAGCATTACAGAAATAGTCAGGTAGCTTGCTAGCAAATTATTTTACTAAGAAAAAGGCTAAGTTTTGTCACAGAACTGATATTGAAGAAAAGCAAATTAGCCCTGTCTTTATGCACATTGCCTTTCAGTCATTTCCAGTTCCATATGGTACCAGTGTCCCTCACACAGTGAGCTTTAGGCAGTTGACCAAGGGGGATTTGAGGTCATGAACCAGCTTCTGTTAACATACAACCTCCGGAATGAAGTGTAGCTTCAGGTAGATTAAGGATCCATAGGTGTGGCTGGCCTATGTACGCTCATCAGCAAGCTTCATTGAGGCCATGCCTTCAGAATCAGCTGCTTTACGCGTAACTGACACCTGCTAGAAAACCTCTCCAACTTCAAGGCTATGGTCATCTATGTGTGTACCTGTCAGAGAGAGGGAACATGATGCAGCTGACAGGGAAGGGCATGGCATATGTCATAAAGCCACTGCACATGTCATAAAATGGAGAAGCAACAGCTGAACTTGGATAATGACAGCTAAGAAGGTGTGCTAGTGCCTCATGAGCTGCAGTTGTACACCTACAAATGTGCCAACCAATCCAGTATGGTGGCTTGTGGTTCCAAGTGATATTTCTATAGCCACACGAACTACATCACTGCTGTGGATTGACTGCAGCACCATCCTTTAGATGGGGACCTTCAAGTCCTCTAGCCAGGTAGGTTTGACAGCCCAGTGATTCCATAACTACAACACCAAACTAGGCACACACAAGTAGGGTGACAGCTCTTCTCTGTCCCTAAAGAAGGTCTACCTGCATGCAGGGTACTGACAAGAATGGCCATGTCTGAAGGGGCAGATATATGACACTGTATTGCCTACAGGGCTCCATCTAGGGGCAGTAGTCCAGGCCAGGCCCTGGAGCACCCCCATCACCACCAGGAAGAGACTGGCCACTGTGGACTATTGCTTATTTCCTTTAAGATGAGAACTATGGTTTTTACATTGACAGTTATGGTGCCTAACCTCAGGCCCTGAGAATGATCCACTTTTCATGGGATGACTCTCATGAATGGAAGCCGAGTACCTATATGGACTCATTGAATGCCGTGTATCTGGTGTTTTGTCCTCAGGTGGATTATTAGTGAGTTTTCCAGGGCTCTGGATCTTTGTTAGTTTGGTCGAGGATCCATTTTTTTTTGCACTCTGAGCTGGTTAAGAAGGATCCTATTTTATCAGGTACCATTTTTGTCTGCTTTCAAGGTATTTGGTTTACAGTATCTGTTTTGGTTGCTTTGTGAGTAAGCATTTTGATCTCGATATTTGGTTTGATTTGCTTGCTTACTTTTGGATCTCTAAAGGCGTTTTGAATTCTGGCTTTTTAGCTCATTTCCAGTATTGTTCAGTTTTGAAATTTTGAAAACATTTTGGTTTTTGTGTTGTCTTGGTTTTTCTTATCTTTGAAAGGTTTTGATTTCTTATTTTTTATCATTTGTCTTTTGTCTCCTGATATTCGTTAAATGCACAATTCTGCATTTTCCTGCTGCTTCTCCCATGACTGTGCCAGGCCTTTAATTTAGGAATTTTATGAGGGCCTGATGATAAAGATAGCAGGCTAAAGGCCTGGCAAGATCACAAGAAAAAACAAGAGTCTAGTCTATAGATTAAACTTCAACTCCACAAAGATTTTGTTTAATTCTTCTTATCCAAATTATACTAAAGAGATCAATGACTAATAATAATATTAATGATGTTTTATACTTTAAGTACGGCTTTTCTTAATTTAGTTGTTATCTAAAATGTTCCATAGTACAGTCTGCTGAGATTAAACATTAATGTTTTACTTATGTAAAGGAGAGACAACACTACAGTAACTACTTTTTAAAGTACCATTTCTATCCGCTTAGATATAAATAAAATAGTTCATCAAATGCAAGTAACTATAAATAGAGGGAGCTGTATAGTCAATACAGTAAATTTTGTTTTAGACATTTGTTTCATCCGTAATCTTCGCTCCATTAGGCCAAATTGTGTCCATTATTATTTAATTTTAGACACAATAATCTATGTCACATGTAAATATTATGTCAGATAGAGAGGGTAAAAAAAATCCAGACCCGGATCCTAATGGCTAATAGTTTTTATATGATCCAGCAGTTTCCCTCTTAATGGCCTTTGTGAGCTGTTTCTCTTTTCTAAGATTGCTGTCTTGCCCACTACTCAGGCTTATCTACATTCAGTGATGGGAATAAGATTCCTAGCTGTGAGAGACCTTATAATAGTTAATAAGCAACATATGACTCCCGAATGCACAAAATGTGATGTTTGGCCAACAGGATGAACTCTGAATGAAAACTTATGAAAATAAGCTGTTTTGGCTGTGAACAAAAACTTCTGAAAGGAGTCTGTAGAGACTGGCTGGTTACAGTTTCAGTACTGTGGAGATAGAATGTTTTAGGTCCAGTTTAGAATGTTTTAGGTCCAGAGGCTAATTATTTTGGACTAAGTTCTGGCCCTCTGGAACAGTCATTCCTTGCCAACCTCTGTATTAGAACTAATATCTTGTGACAGTAGACTTAAAAAATTCTCTCACACACTCAGATTGTTGCTACTTGAAGATATAAGATTAAATTATAGCTTGCAATTTGTTTCTTTAATTGAAATGTCTTTAAAAACTTAAAAGTCCATAAATGTATTACTCATTTTGCAAACTTGTATCAACTTCATACATGGCTTGCTAAGATAGCTACAATTTGGGTAAATTTTGGCTTGTCATAGCTATAAACTATTGGTTAAAATTTTCAAAATGTTGTAAATTTTAGTCAATTTAAACTTCCTATAAAAAAGGGTCAGATTTCTGCTGCCTTGCTTATTCTCGTAAACAGAATTGAAGTGTAGAAAATTATACCTAAAACACCTGAGTGCATATTAAATTGAAAGTAAGGACTATCTGCTTCTTTCCATAGGACCCAAATCAGTGTAGGTGCCTTACAGATACTCATGGAGTTAATGATTAAGAGACAGTGTATGAATACATGAATGAGTGATTTGAAAATAATTCAGAGATTATGAGGTTGGCATGGTGAGTAGTCCGCCTACTGCTCCGATTCAATGTGCTGTTTGCACATTGCAATTGTTTAAAAGACTGTTACTTACAGACTGTCTGAGGGTTTCTGTTGCTGTGATGAAACACCATGACTAAAAAGCAAGTTGGGGAGGGAAAGGGTTTATTTGATTTCCTTCCATATCACTGTTCATCATCGAAGGGCAGAAATTCAGACAGGGTAGGAACTCAGAGGCAGAAGCTGATACAGAAGCATGGAGGAGTGCTGCTTCTGGCTTGCTCCCTATGGCTTGCTGAGCCTGCTTTCCCATAGAACCTAGGACCACCAGCCCAGGGAGGGAGCCACCCACAGTGGGCTGGTTCAATCCCTAACAATTAAGAAAATGCCTTACAGATGGAGTTTATGGAAGCATTTTCTCAATTGAGGGTTGCTTCTTTCAGGTAACTACCTTGTGGCAAGTTCAATCAAAACTATCCACCACATAAATTGATAAGTAAAGCTGATTTTAAAAATTGCTGTTTACTGTCTTTTGGAAATGATCTTTAAAGGTGAAACATCTTGCTTTATTCATCTTAAGAATACATATTTATAAACATAAATGCCATGGGCTTCTATACAAAGCATATACAGTATGCCCTGTGTTTGTGTAGTTATACAAGTAATAAAACATTTGGACGTTTTTTTGTTCCAAACTTGACACAGATATTATTACATTACAAAGAATGATTTTAAAAATGATACCCAAAGATCTCATGGCATGAATTTATTATACTACCAGGCATACACATGTTCTGGATGGCCTATAGCTGATTTTTAGAAAGAATATAGAGTTGTGATATTTCTGTTAATTTATGTAGAGCTGAATAGAACCTAGTGCTTTTAAAAGTATTTTTGTTCTTTGAAATTTTCATAAGTGAATAAAATATATTCTGATCATATCCACTTGTCTAACTCTTCTTAGATGACTCCTAAGAAGCCCCACCCAACTTCATGTCCTTTTTAAAATTTTAGTTTTATATTATATTGTTTGTTTGTGTATGTGTACATGCATGCTATGGTGCACAAGTGGAGGTGAGAGGACATCTTTGGGAAATCAGTTTTCTCCTTGCTCTGTCTTGGTTCTAGGGATCAAACTCAGGTCATCAGGCTTGATGGCTTACCCATTGCATCCTCCCCACTCCCTTAGTTACCCAGTGAGTCCAGTTAGTGCATGTGGGTGTGAGGCCATTGTTTGGTGTATGAGCAAATAGTCTATTGTAATACCCCAGTGAAAAATTACTCTTTCTTCACAGCAGCAATCAATTGCCAGTATAGTTCCTTAGATGGATATAAGGCCTCGGGACTGCCATCTCTCACTTCTAGACTGCAATTGTGGCTGCTTTGATTTGGTTCAGCTATAAGCACCACATTGTGTCTAGAAGATAACATTTCATAGCACTTCTTCCTATTCTCAGGCACTTTCATTCTTTCTGCCCCCCTTTTTGAACTATTCCCTGAGCTATGTAGGGATAGGAAGAGAGATGCTGATAGATATGTCTTATTGAGCACACATGATCACTTCTTCTCAGCACTTTGACAAGTTATGAATCTCATTAAATACTATCTACTACAGAAAGAGTCTCTTCTGACCGTTGGGATTAGCAAAGGTTTATATATATATATATATATATATATATATAATTTGGAAGGCTGTTTGGCAACATGATTTAGCAAAACAACAATGGACCCTCACAACACTCACACCCAGTTACACACACACAGTTACACACACACACACAGCTGCACACACCCTGCACACTTCAGGGGCTATGGGATGATAGGACTGTTTATGAGCTGCCTGACAAATATAGTTTCTGTTTTTAAAATTGGCATACTGGATATGTACTTCCCCCCTGCTTAAAATATACTTTTTAAAATGGAAGTTCCAGTCATACAAGTCTTTCAGTTACAGAGAGAAATTGCTGTCCAACACCTAGTTCTGTTCCTGAACCATGCCTGCCTGTAGTTGTGTTAGTAGGTTTCTGTGAAAGTTCTCTTCCTTGGCTCTGGTCAGTGTTACCATCTCTGTGAATAACAGTCTTGTTTCCTTCCCTACCACTCAAATGCCCAGTCCTTCCGCTAGTTTATATCATCAAAATATTTATATAATGCTCTATATTTTCTTCATTTTCTGAGTCATTTAATCCTAGAAATATGTGAATACATGCACACACCAGAACAAAGTTGGTCTCATAAAATAGCTATATTCCTTTCTATACTATCACCCACTGAAAGAAATTACAAAGAACAAATTCTTATAGAATCTTCTCTCTTAACTCTTTCTAATTCTTCCTTGTCCCCTGAGACTATAGCATTCTTGTTTCTTTGACTTGTGTTTTCTCTTTCTCAGATTTCTTTTTACTTGGTTAGAGCTGAAGTCCTCAAAATGAGATACCCACTTTATAAGGGATATAAAGTATACTGTGAAGGAGGAAGGTTAGGAAAGAAATCATCTGTGTGACACAGAAAAAGTTAGGGCTCATTGGGTTCAGAATACAATATTGAGTGGGTCATGGAGGTGAGTGAATTGTTTGTAGTTTGAAACTGTTCTTTATTTGACACTCAGTTGTGAGCAAATTTGATTATGGAATTCCAAGCTCATTTTTTTTCTCAGAAAATCTTAACAATACTTATGATTTGTGTTAGTAGCATTTAGATTTCAGTGTGGTTTGGTATTTTGTAGATAACGTGATGAATTTTAGGATTTTCTTCATATTTTTAAGAAATATAATTCTGAAGTTTTACCAGAAGTGTCTGTGTGTAGATCTCTCAGTAATCATTCTTGACATTTTATGAGTCTTGATTTGATAACCTTGTGCCTCCCTCCTTCATCTCTTGACAATAATCCTGTTTTTTTTAAATTATATGCACACACACACACATATATATATATCACTATTATTGTTTTAATCTTGTTTGTGAGTACATGTTGCTAAATCTGGTTCACAATGACTCATTATTTCCTATATTTGGGTCTTCAAAATTAATCTTTTTTTATTTTCCAATTATGAGTGAGTTGTAACCATTTTACTTACCTTACCGATTTAATTATTTTTTTCTCTAATACTTTTATGAACACATTTTCAAAACAGTTTACTCTTGTTTTATTCAAATAACTTTATGAGAAGACTTTTACTTTTTTCCCATATTTTGAGACAGTCTCCATGTAGCCCTGGCTGGCCTAGAACCTGCTGTGTAAACTAAGCTGACCTCAAACTCGCAGTGCTCCACCTGTCTTTTCCTGTTTTATAAGAAAATTTAAGTCTACAATTTTGTCTCCTGAATTGACTATATAAGGTGCTCTTTTCTGTTTTTCTGTTTTGGTTCTTCTTTTGAATGTCATTTTTTCTTCCCAAATGAATGTTAGTTAGCCTTATTGATCTGTTTATATTTTTGCTTAAATATGTTTTTTAAAATTATTTGAGATTGTAATATATTATTTCCTCTTTCCCTTTCTTCCCTCCTAGCCCTTCCATGTACTCTCCTTGTTCTCTTTCAAACTCATGATCCTTTATCTTTAATTGTTGTTACATGCATGTGTTTATACATATAATACACACACACACACAACCTGCTCAGTCCATATACTGTTACTCGTATATATTGCATGTATATGTTTTTCAGGGCTGGCCATTGGTATTGAATAACCAGTTGGTGTACTTCCTCCCGGGAAAGGTTATTTCTCTTGCTCCCAGCGTTCCTTAGTTGTCCCTAGTTCTTTGACCAAGGTTGAGGCCTCATGAGCTTTCACCCTTCCATGTTAGCATGTCTATTGATGTTGCCCTTGTTCAGGTCTTGTTTAGGCAGCCATGTTGATGAGACTTCATGGTCATAGCTTTTTGACATTTCTGGGAGATACAGTCTCACAGCAAGCTTCCTGTTTTTCTTTGATGAAGGTTGAGAAGTACACTTCTGTGGGTATAAGGATTAATCTTTAGGAATTCTGCTGGTCTAGTAAATCAGTAGCTGTAGTTCCTCCTCCATGATCTGCTTACATTTTAAGGTATTGAACAACTTTGTAAAGTAATACTCTGGCTGGCATGGTTTTCTCTCAAGTTGTGCCGGTCTCTTTCCTCAGCAATGCTCTTCTGAGTAGAAACGTGTACACTTTCACTGTCACAGGTCAGGGTGTCTCAGTGTGATCACTTCCTTGTATATTGGAATCTTTTACACATGTCAAAATAAAAGGATTTTTTTATAGAAAAGACCTTTAATTTTATTTTCTGTTATCTTCTCTCCTTTTTCTAATATGCCTTAGGATACTCAGATAAGTCCTGTGTGTCCTTTTTGCTTCTCATGAGATGACATGCTTAGAAAAAAATATATGTAGTCAAGTGTTCCCTGTCTTTTGGCATACAGTTCTTAGAATTTGTGAAGATGACAAAACCATGACATCCTTGTGAAAAGCCATCTGTCTCAGCCAGCCCAGTCCACTCCGCTTAGGAAATGATGATCCTAATTGCCTTTTGCTGGCTCTTTGTACTTACAAAAAGACCTTAGGGTTTTTGTTTGTTTTTTTGTCTATACTTCCCCAGAGGAATTATTTCTAGTTCCTTCAACTGTAATATTTCTCCTATTTCTTTGATAACTTGTTTATATTTATCTACCTTGAATACCTCAAAATTTGTTTTTCTACCAGTATCCCCCCTTTTAATTTTTCAGCCCTATTAGAGCTTCAGCCTTACATACAGGTTGATCTTAATGAGGCATTTTCTCAATTACTGTTTTCTTTGCTCATCTGTTAAGTTGACATAAAACTAGGAACACACTCCCTTATTCAACTCTTAATTCAGCAGTTCTCAGCCTTCTAATGCTGCTACCCTTTAATACATTTCCACATGTTTTGGTGACAGGCAACCATAAAATTATTTTCTATCCTACTTCAATTTTGCTATTGGTATGAATTGTATTGTAAATATCTGTGTTTTCCAGTGGTCTTAGGTGACCCCTGTGAAAAGGTCATTTGATCCCCAAAATGGTTAGTGTCCCTATCTTTTTTTTAAAGTGGTTTAGGCACTTAATTCTGTGAAGTCCCTTCTTAGAACTGCCTTCACTTTGTTTCACATATTGTGGCATGTTTTGTTTCTATTTTTGTTCAATTCTAGGGATTTAAAAATTTCTTTCATTTCTGCCTTTGTCAAATTCTCATTCAATAGTATATTATTTATTTCCATGAATTTGTGTAATTTCTGTTATTTCCATTGCTGTTGATAGCCAGTGTTACTCCATTGTGTTCAGATAGAATGCAAATTGTTAATTCAGTTTTTCTGTGAGTGTTGACTTGTTTTATGCCCTCATCTGTGGTTGATGTTGGAGAAAGCTCCATGGGCTACTGAAAAGAAGAATGTGTACTCTTTCGTGTTTGGGAGGAGTGTTCTATAGGTATTTGTTAAGTCCATTTGACTGATGATGTTACTAACTCTAGGCTTTTTATTGTTGTTTCTAGATGACCTTTCTATCTTCGAAAGTGGGGTATTGGAAATACCCACTATCTATTGGGGTCAGTCTGAGTTTTATATCAAATGGTATTGCTGATATTGAATTTGGTGCCTCTGTGTTTGGTGCCATATGCTTAGGTTTACACCATCATGTTGGTTCACTTTCCCTTTAATGAGTGTAAAATGTCCTTATCTTTTCTAATTTTTGTTTGAAATCTCTTTTGTCAGATACTGGAATAGCTATTTTATGTTCTTAGTTCTATGTGCTTGGAATGCCTTTTCCCATCCTTTACCCTCAGGTGGTAGCTATCACTGATGGTCTGTTTCATGGAGGAAGCAAAAAGATGGATTTATAACCCAATCTGTGAATCTGTCTTTTCATTGATAAGTTTAGACCACTTGTATTCAGAGTTATTTATATAACATGTGTTAATTCATGTCAGTTTGTTGATTTTTTTTGGTAGTTTTTGTTTTGTTTTTCAGGTTTCTTTTTATAACCACCTGTCTTCCTGGTATTGATTTTTTGTTTGTTTGTTTGATCCCTTTGACTTGGGTGTTTTTTTTTCAGTATCTTTTTTTATTACTATTATTAAAAATTTCCACCTCCTCCCCTCTTCCCATTTTCCTCCCCCTCCCCC
>LOJH01013270.1:14438-24928 GCA_001685095.1 Ellobius talpinus | reverse complement strand
GTAAAGATATAAAATCATTTTTAAAACAAAGTAAGGTGGAGGTCTAGACATCTGTATTTTCTTGTTTGTTCTTCAAGCCCTCTGAAGTCCGTGGGGATTAGATCACCACTTGATACAGCCGACGACGATGGCTCAGTGCTCTACCCCAGTTCAGGGGTAAAGAGGCAGTCTACAGAGGTGAATTGACTTGGCCTGGATCGCAGAGCTGAAACTGGACCCCGGGCGTTGTGATCGTGAGCAAAAGCAGAGGAGGGTAGAAGCTGCTAGAGAAGGAGGCTCTGCCTTCTGAAGCCTAAGCCTTCCCCGGTTGCCCAGTAGGGGACTGGGTGTCTCAGTCCCTCACTGAAACTGCTCTAGCTGATCAGAAGACTGGCATGTTCTGTTCATGGGGTCACTGGGGTTCTCCTACCCGCTTCATCAGAGGTGCCTTGGAGATCAGGTCCAAAGGCTTCATGGTTTCATGTCAAACAAGGCCACTGCCCACCAACCTCAGTCATGGCTGATGGTGACACCAGCCTCTCACTGTTCACAGAGCCAGGCCTGTATGTTCCATTCCTCTTCAAAGTCCAGTGACCCGCAGGCCTAACAGAGGCCCGGGTTCCAGGCTGGCAAGGCTGGGCTTCACCTTTATTGCTGAACCCAAAGCATTAGGCACCCGTCCAATCCTCCCCAAAGCAGCAACAGTTGTGAAGAACCACCATGGTTTTCCAAAACCTCAGCATTCTGAATACCTCCCAGAACAAGCAGGGGTTTTCCAAAACCCTGCCTGCCCAGACCAGTCCATTTCCCTGAGACATTCTGTCCCTCAGCTGTGCTCTGAAAAATGTTCCCTTTGCCTAAGACTTCTAGTCTTGAGCAGGACCACAGGACAACAAACCAGACCGCCACAGAGCCCCGATCCTCCTGGCCAAATGGAGACAGGAAGCCTTCCTTGTTTGCTGAGGGACCTAGTCTTGCCTCCAAGGCAGAGAGGGTGCCTGACCAGACTCACTCTGCGTCCAGCATACCATGCCGGACACTGGAAAGCCAATGTCATATGACAGCCACATCTGTGGGTGGGAAAATGCACAGAAAATTCTAGAACAAAGTGGAGGAAAACAAAGTGAAACAGAGTTCAGCCAAGGCCCAGACAAAGCCTCTAAGGAAGCAGACTAGCTGTCCAGTAAAAAAGCAAACTCAAACACAGCTCCTGAGGCCAACACAGTTTTGAGGAGACAGGCCCCAGTGGCCGGGACACCAGCAGAACATCACACAAAGTTGTAGTCTAGCTGACTCCCACAAAAGCAGCTTTATTTATCATCTGGAATAACCACTGGGGGCTGGAGTAAGGCTTGGCAGAAAGGAAAGCAAGCAAATGATGTTACAGGATGGCCTTGAAAATCTCCCCTGATGTAATTAAAGCTGAAAGGTCAAGGTGCCTAACTCTTTTCTCAGATGGTTTCAGAAATGCAGAGGGTGACTCTGGGGGAAAGGCTATACAGCGATCCCTAATGCTAGCCTTCAAGTCTTCCGTAGCAGCTGCGCACACATGCACACCACAATATCAGCATTCCCACGCCCAGGCACAGTACCGCATTCCTGCTGCTACCTGCAGCCCCATGCCCTAACACACTCCTGCTCAGAAACACTTCCCACTGTCTTCCATGAAAGCATTCTGTGAACCCCAAATTGCTTTGACAATCCTCAAAGGAAAGCCCTGTGTTACCGGCCTCTGAATCTCAATTCAGCCAACATCGTGTGTGGATGCAGAGCACTGCCCAGACCTGGACCCAGGTATTTGCCCAGGGACAGATTCCAGTGCTGAGGGAGGAGTAATAAGGAGGGAGAAATGATCAGAGATAAAAACAAGTGTGGTGGTATAGACCTATAATCCCAGGACTTGGAGTGCGAAGGCAGAGAGAGCAGAATTTAAAGGATAGCTTTGGCTACATAGCAAGTTAGAGGCCAGCCTGAGCTCCAAGAGAACTTTTCTCAAAAATAAAAGAAAAAGAAAGACAGCGGAGCCCATACAGATTTTACAGCCCTACACACTCATGCCAGAGCTGGAGGGGCTTTCCGTTTGCCAAGACTAGTTAGTGGACGGGCAGTCAGGCCCACTTACAGAGCCACCAAGCCTGAATCAATAGGTTCTTAGCTCTCAACAATGCACGTCTTCATCCTTGCCTCATTCTCTCAGCGTTTCAAGTTTACGATTATCTTCTCCTCGATGAGATCAAAGATAGAAGACCCACGCCCTCCTGCCTTCACCTGGCCATCCTCACAGCTTGGGAGAAACGCTGACCCACGAGGAAACCCTCACTGAACTCCAATTCCATGAGGAAAGGAACCACGTTGTCTAACCTCTGGCACTTAGCATAGCGGCTGACACATAGCTGGCACTCGGGCAGAGTCCTAAGTTGGGCTGAGGTGAGCAGTTGTCCTCACCAGGGCGCACTAGCTGGCTGTTTGAACTTGGATGGTCCATGGTGGAGTCAGCAAGAGTGAAGCCTGACATTAACTCCCATCCTCAGAGCAGGTCCTTCTGCTATGGCTTAGAGGAAGACTGTGGCACGGTTCCTATGGCCAGCATACCATGCCTCATGTCGGGATGGGGTCCTCTCCTGGGCATAGGAACACTCCTGGAAGAGCAGCTGTGCTCAAGTACATTGTAGGTGGGGATGAGACCTTCTGGAAGAGAGTTCTAAGTTGAAGTCATGGTTCCTCCATCGCCACCCATCACTGCCAACCTCCAGCGCTTGAGCAGTGAATGTCTGCTGTCAATCAACCATCCATGTTAGGGCATTTTATGATGGTGACTTGCGAGAACAAAAGTTCTTCCTTTGACCTCGGATTTGGGACTGGGCACTCAAAGCTTTCTCCTTCCCAGCCTCTGTCCTACCTCTCTGCCCCCTAAGGGGCAGTCACTACTCTGGGGTGGCTTGGCATGTGCCCGGCACTTTTACCCTTTGTTTCCAGCATTAAAAAAGCCAGGCGTCCTGGCTGAGAATTCTTTCTCCTCCCCTTGTCCTTTTTTCTCCCTCCTCTTCATTCTGCCCCACCCCCATCCTCTAGCTCCAAGAGCTTCCCAAGTGACCATGTGTGGATCCAGATCAAACCTTTATCCTCAGGCCCCTGCTGGATCCCTTCTGGATGACAGCCTGCCTTCCTCCCCCAGCTTCTCTAGCCAGCCGCCTTCCTCATCCTCACCTCCGCCCTCGCCATCCCTGTTTGTGAGCAGCTTTCTAAATACAGTCAAAACTTCCCCTTTCTGCCCAGAGAGCCTACGAAGTAGCTGCAGAAGTCCAGCACCTCAGCAAAGGTTTTCTTGCCAAGTTTACCTAAGTCCCATGCCCTTCATCTCTAGCTGCTATTTCCCACCCAGGCCGGAAGAAACTACGCCCTCCTAAAGTGGAGAGAGGCGCGTGCGCAGTCCCCCTACCCTCTTCCAGCCTTGTCCTGAGAGGAGAGGGTAAAATTTACAGACCAACTCGCTGGGGGTCCAGGATGATTGGGCTGTGTAGGAAAGCAGTTCAAAAGTTAGCCTGGCTTCTGCCTGGCCCTGCCCCAGTGTTGGGAGGCCCTGGATGGTTACCAGGCCCTTCAAAAGTCCCCTCATTTCTCAAATGAAGGGTTAGTTTAGTAGATTTTCCAATCTCTGGTTCCCCTACTCAGCCATTTCTCTCCAGGGTGCTCTTGTCCAGTGACTGGAGACCGTTGAGCCAAGGATACTTTACTGCCTCACGGTAGTCACCATTCCAGCCCAGGGCTCCTGCGCTGTACCCAGGGCTCTTTCTGTCCTGCGCTGCACCCAGGGCGCTTTCTGTGATACTCTTTCCTCAGGAAAGCAGTTCTCTCAATTCTGGTCACAGAGTCAGGGGAGAATCCTCCTGGGGAGACTTTATAAGCATCCCCGGCCTGTCTTAGGTATACTTCACATCAAAGAAGCATCTAGGAAGTGACCAGGTTACTCCGACTGAGCAGTCCGAGTGAAGGCCACTGTGAAGGCTCCCAGAGACAGAAAGGGTCCGGGTGCTGTCAGCCAACGGTAACATCCATCCACCTTCTCTGCTCAGCAAGGGTTTGGGGTCCGGGTGCTGTCAGCCAACGGTAACATCCATCCACCTTCTCTGCTCAGCAAAGGTTTGGGGCTATGCAAAGAACCCTAGTATAAGATACATGTCTGTCATGAGAGGTGAGGTGGGCCTGGGCTGTATATTTGCCACCTAACCATCGAGGCCCAGAGGCCCTGCTCTAAGGATGTGATCCAAGGCCAGCCTTCAGGCTGTGGTCAGCAGCAAGGGCTTCACACAGACTGAGAAAGGAAAACCAGAGAAGAGAAACCAGAGTGGGGCGAAGAGCTGCGAAGGAGATAAAGACAAGAGAAAGGAGAAGAGCTAGAGTCGGAGAGTCACGTGAGCAGCATCTGGACAGCAAGCCTCTCCGTCCTATCCCACAGCCGCTCCTCCATTAACCATGCCCTAGGCCAGGAAAAAAAACCACTCTGCTAGCAGGGCACAGGGTACAGGACACAACACCTCATAGGGTCCAGGACAGACAATCTAAAGGAGACATTGCCACCTCTGAGCCTTAAAGCTCTATGTGTCCCCTCCGAGCCAAGAGCCCCCATATATATAGACACAGAGATGCGACCAGCTCCCCCTCTACTCAGTACACCAGAACCATGGTCTCTTGCAGATATAGAAACAAAATAACTTGGTCATCCCTAGGCCAAAGGGAATGTTAAATCGGATTCCAGAGACATTGGAATCAGGGGACCCAAATGCAGCTGTGGCTGAGCCCTGTGACCCTCCCTGGGAGACATCTCTCCCCTACCTCTTGCTTCAACTGCCTTCTGCAAAGACATGCCGGCAGGAAAGGCAGGCTGTGGACTCTGCTGCCAGCCAGCTCCATACCTGTTCCCTGTACCTATACAGTGCGTCGAACAGACAGAAGGAACCACAGAAGACCCGCCCCCAAAGTGTGGCACTCATTCCGATGACACAGGGCTGCCCTTGGCAAACGGAAAAAAAAAGATACAACCTCGACAGAAAATACATGCAGAGTGTAGCTCAGGGGCATAGTACTCGATTAGCATGCCTGAGGCCCTGGGTTTCATCCTCTGCACCACAAGGAGGGAGGGAGAGGCAGAGAGAGAACTGAGCAATGGGTGTGAATGAGCAATTATCAGAGCTGTAGGGGTGTGTGCAGCTAGGAGGATATGGAGTAAATTCACCCAAGAGGCCTCCGTCAGAAAGGGAGAGCAGTGTGAAGTGGGGGCATCCGGGATGCTGGTTCTGAGTCTAGGGGGCTTTTATTTTCCTCTCCTCAGAGGATGTCTGGCAATGTCAGAATACATTTCTAGTGGTCTCCATGGGGGAAAAGGTACTTGGTATCAAGCCTGATGACCTGAGTTCAAATCCATAGGATAAAAGGAGAGAACTCACTCCCAGTTTGGTTTGTTTGATTTTTGTGTTGTTTTCAGACAGGGTCTCTCTGTGTATCCCTGACTTTCTGGGAGCTTGCTATGTACACCAGGCTGGTCTCGAACTCAGAAATCCTCCTGCCTCTGCCTCCGAATTGCTGGGATTAGAGGCGTGCACTGACATACCTGGCCAAAAGAATTTTTAAGAAGCTAGAGTCTTGCCCAGAGCCTGATAAAGGTGCATCAGGAGCCGAGCCAGAATTAATGTAAATAAACAAAATGAAAGAGCAACAGCGGCATGTCTGTAAGCGGCCACCGTGTGTGTGATTGTCATCTTTGGATCTATGGCCTCTTGCCTCAAGTCATCTCAGCTTCTTCTTGTGTGCTCCAGCACCAGTCTGGGGCCTCGGCCCAGAGGGACCCCAGTTTTACCCAGAGACGGAGGAATGGTTTTGGTACGCAGCTCAGCAGCTGCCTCGGCAACCAGATGGAGGGCAGGGACCGAATGAGATGTACTCAGGAGAAAAAGGGTGGGTAAGAGTGACCGGGGCCAGAGGAAGAGGAAGAGAAAGGGTGCTGCAAGTTTCAGTGTTTCACAATGAGACAAAAATACCAGACAGCCTTGGGGCCATGGGGACAAGTTCAAGTTGAGCAACAGCTGTGCTGCTGTTTTCTGATCCATGGAAAATTCTCTTTTCATTAGACCCCCCCCCCGCTCTAGTGAAGCCAGACCCTTCATTACCACCACAGTGGTGAGAAAAGGACATTTGTCCCATGCCACCAGGCCCTCTGCCCTCCCACACACCCAGGCCAATGCTCCACCCTGACTAAGCTTCTCGGGATTACCAATTATTGTATTTACTGACCCCCCCACACTCTGGCCTCACTGGACCCCAAAACAATTTACACATGAAACTATCACTATAATGATGTATATATTATAGCCCAGGATATGGAAAGAAGCCATCTCTCTCAAACGACAGCCCACAAGGCCCTCCAAGAGTCTTAAAGTTGAGCTCAAATTCGCCTGTAGTTTTCTGGCAACCAAGACAAAGAAAAAGTTGGGCATCTATCATACAAGTCTTGGGGTCTACACATCAGAATTCCCTGCCCCCAATTCACCAGCAGATTTGGTTTTCTGATGGAAGCCAGAGCCTAAAATGTCTTCTGCTTGGTGTCTGAGGAAAGGACCAACTGGACAAGAATGTCCCAAAGTGTATACCACTTGGGGACCTCCTCTTCCCAAGTCACAAGGGAGAGGCAGATAAAAATAAAGATTCTGTGATGACCAAGACTGCTCAGTTTCCTGACCCTCTGACTAGTTGGGGATAAGTATCTGGAAGAATGGATGGAATGCATGGCCTTTAAGTGACCCCCCCTTGAACTTTATTTCCCTCAACTGAGCTTTTGATACAACTCAAGCAGCAGGAGGCAGATGGAGGTTGTAACTGCTGACATGGTCTAGCTTCAGGACACTGGCATGAGGCAGGGTGGAGCCGCGGGATCCTGGCACCTGCCGAGGTGAATTCATGAATTGAGCTAGTCACAGACTCCCTGAAAGGCTCTGGTGAAGTGGTTGGGAGAAACAGAAAGAAGACTGAGACCCAGTGGGGGCTTTGGGTCCATACCCAGCTCTGAGCCTCCACCTCACTTTAGGTTGTCATGAGACACCCTCATTTTACTGTGTGACCAGACACTATGTCACTGTCCCCAGTTAATCTTCACAAGCCAGCTATTAGCCCAATACTATGATTGTGTTCATTGTGTGTGTGTGTGTCAGAGAGAAAGAGAGAGAGAGAGAGAGAGAGAGAGAGAGAATCATAAGGTTTTGATAGCAGTTATGGAGGCAGACAAGTCTAAAATCTGCAGGGCTATTATCTGTTTCAGTACAGAGTAGCAGGCTGCTACAGAACAGAACCAGGAAGAGCTGTCAATCAAAGGCTCTCAGATGGGGGAATTCTCTTATTCGGGATTAACCTTCTGTTCTATTCAGTCCCCTCACTGATTGGATAAGCCCCACCCACATTTTGCAGAGTAATCTGCCTGTAAAGGTTTAAATGTTAATCCTATTAAAAAACACCTTTATAGAAACAGCCAAGATATTTGACCAAATAACTGGGTACCCAGTGACCCAGTCAAGTTGACAGATAAAATTGGACATCACAGGAAACCTATAAGAAAGTAGCTGTGATCAAAGCTGGATAAGTATCCAAGGCCAGTGAACAAGCGAGCAAGAGCACTAGCATGGTGCTTAGTCATTCGTTCATTCCAAAAGCATTAATCACACATCTGTGAGAAGACTCTTGCTTCTTTCTGCTGTGTAACAAACCACTCCTAAACCTAATGGCTTAAAACAACAAGACTTTATTTGTTTATGATTTTATAGGTCAATAATTGGGGACGGGCTCGGCTTGTCTTCTGTTTCAGGCAGCTTCAAGAAGTCACTCATTCAGTTCAGTTAGCTTGAAAAGTGCACAAAAGCCATACCAAATTGTCTAGTGACCATACTGTGTGCTGGGTGATCATTCACTCACGAATCTAGACCTTAATCTCTTTTCAGATCAGTGGCTGTCGTCCTTGAGAATGTTCCAGGACAGGAATGAGAAGAGGCAAGGTTCATCAGAACTATGCTCAGCCATAGTTTGATGTCATATTTTGTTTTGTTGGGGGTGGGTGTTGGTTTTTCAAGACAGAGTTTCTCTGTGTCACCCTGGCTTCTTGGAACTCCTTCTGTAGACCAGACTGGTCTCGAACTCACAGAGATCCTCCTGCCTCTTCCTCCAGAGTGCTGGGATCAAAGGTGTGCACCACCACTGCCCAGTCCTGATGTCACATTATTAAAAGCAAGCCATATTCCCACAATCATGGAGGAATAGAAATATATGAGACATTTGTATCAATATATGTGGTTCACTGGGGGCCCCAATACAGCTATCTACCACAAGATACAAGGGGCTCCATCCTTCTTTCTGTTCCCCAAGGATCTGGAATCCGAGTGAAGATTAGTATCACTCATGCATCAAACAATCCTTATGAATTCCTGACATGTTCTGATGGGTCCCACTTTGTTTTGTTGTTGCTGTTTTGTTTTTGGTTTTTGAGATAGAGTTTCTCTGTGTAGCTCTGCTGTCCTGGAACTCCCTCTGTAGACCAGGCTGGCCTCAAACTCAGAGATGTGCCTGCCTCTACCTCTCCAGTGCTGGGATTAAAGGCGTGCACCACCATACACAGCTTAATTTATTTTTATTATTATTGTTGTTTATAGAGTGTGCTCATGGTGGGAGTGTGGTTCATGTCATGACACATCACATGTGTTGAGGTCAGAGGACAATATCAGTTCCCTAGTTCCACCTGTGCATGGATTCCAGGTACTGAACTCGGATCATCAGGCAACAAGGACTTGACCTGCTGAGCTTGTACACGGGCCTTAGAATAACTCTCCAAAGAAAATGTTGCTACTCATTCATACTTGTGGGAGAATAGACCTAGAGACTGAGAATTCTGAGCCCTGCTTCCTGGTGGGAGGAGGCAGAAGGGAGAGGAAGTTCAGGAAAGAGAAGAGAGGCACAGATTTCTGGAAACTTCCTCATTGCTCCCTCCTCAGTGCAGCTCACCCTGTCTAGGCCTACCCTTCTTCTGCCCACAGTTTTCTCCTTCCATGCCTCCCTCTCCCCCTACTTTAGAAGCTGGGCTTTGGCTTGCCCCTGTGCACCACACTTCAAGAGGCCCTTTTCTCTCCTTCCATATCACAGGTCCCAGCCTCATGGATGCTGGGCAGGTTGCTAAGGGAGAACAGAGGAGTCTGACATACTCTCCACACCGCAGGACAAGGACCTCGGAAGGCACAGCTTAGCTTAGAGCCCACTACAGCAGGCTAGCACATGCTGGTGAGGCCCACAGACTAGGTGCTCCCAGCACCCACACTGTCCCATGCCCTCTGGTCACCCTTTGCTCTCCTGCATGTTTCAGCATGGACAGTCCTGGCCTCATTCTTTCCTCCTCTCAGAACCTCTGGGCCTCTTTGCCTGGGATCCACAGCTGCCCATCCTCAGAAGTCTGTGAGGAGAACCCAAAGCTCCATGAATTTGGATAAGGGTGCTGGGGAGCGGGGGAGCTGTGGGTGCACATTTTCACTAGCCTTTAACTGAAGTCTGCACTTCCTTTCCAGGGGTAGGGAAGATCTCCAGTAGTATCAGACACTGAGACTGTCACCAGAAGCCATCAGGTTTAGATCACTTTAGACTTGCTGCAGATCTTTGAAAATGCTATATATACACATCACCATTGCAAAGCAACCACCTAGTAAGTGTCGCTAAGGTGAAGGGAAATGGCTCCATAGGTAATGGCGCTTACTGCATGAGCCTGATAACCAGGGTCAGATCCCCGCTGTCTTCCTAAAAGCTGAATGTGGCTGCTCAGATCTGAAATCTCAGCACTCCTCTGATGAGATGGGAACCAGAGAACCACCTGGAAGTTTGTGGGCCCTTGCTCTGAAGAATAAAGAGCAGCCACAGAAACTAGAGAGTCCTTGCCGTAGACAGGCGGTAGTGGCACATGCCTCTAAACCCAGCAGAGACAGAGGCAGGTAGGTGGATCTCTGTGAGTTCGAGGCCAGCCTGGTCTACAAGAGCTAGTTCCAGGATGAGCTCCAAAGCTACAGAGAAACCCTGTCTCAAAAAACCAGAGATAGATAGATAGATAGATAGAGAGAGAGAGATCCCGCCACAACAAGGTGGATGAAGGATGATGAAGGATGAGGACTGACTCCCAAATGCCAGCCTCTGACAGAAAGATGACTCACTGGGTGAGCTCACCTTATGGAGGAGCAAGTCTAATGACCTGAGTTTAATTCCTGAGAGCCATATGATGAAAGGAGAGGACCAGGTCCCTCAAGCTGTCCACTAATTCCACAGAGTGTCATGGCACACACACATGTAGGCAGAGACTGCTTGTTCTTTTCCCAACCACCCTGACCCGAATAATCACACAGAAACTATATTAACTACAACACTGTTTAGCCAATGACTCTAGCATATTCTTAGCTAGCTCTTACATCTTAAATTAACCCATTTCTATCAATCTGTGTATC
>LOJH01013270.1:0-14003 GCA_001685095.1 Ellobius talpinus | reverse complement strand
GCTTTACTCTGCTAAGCCATTGGCTGAAACAGCTTTATTCATTAACCCATAAAAAGCAACACATATACAGAAGGACTTCCCACATCTCTCTCTCTCTCTCTCTCTCTCTCTCTCTCACACACACACACATATTAAATTAAAAATAAACAAATTGTAAAGTATTAATCAAAAAGCACTTCAGGGGATAGGGGCTGAAGAGATGGCTCAGCAGATAAGCTGCTCTTGCAAATGACATGGGTTCAATTCCTAGCACCTACACAATGACTCACAAACACCTGCAATGCTAGTCCCAGGGGATTCTGTGGCCTCTTCTAGGCTCCACAGGCACTGCATGTGTGTAGTATGTAGACATACATGCAGGAAAAACACCCAGACACATACGAAAATAAAGACAAGCCTTTTTAAGAAGTACCGCAGCTACTCTCAGAGCTGGCTCCCATTTGGAGGTCTGTGCGTCATTGTCATAGCCCTGACTTGGGTCTGCGTGTTTGAAACTACTCGGCAAAGGACCCACAACTTTCCCCAATGCCATACGGCCCAGGGTACACAGAGGTCAAGTGCTAGGATTCTCACACTCAGCATGAAAAACCACACACACACACACACCAGAAGTGTCCTCTGTTAGCTTTGCATTTCTGATGTTCGCCTGATGGACGACAAGCCTTGGGAGCCGAGAACTGTTACATAATGCTGCCTCAGCACAAATATGCGCTCAGTTCCCTACAACCCTATCTCTTGGTCTTTGCAAACCAGGCCAGGCTGCTTCCAGAGCTTCGGGGAGTGACCCCGACTACTGCTTGGGTTCATGGAGTTAAGATTATGTGAATCCACCTGGTAGAGGCCATGGGCCTCAGTGTGAGCCAAACCCAGCTTGAGCCTCAGGAGACACAGGCAACCAGTACACACCAAATGGGGGCGATCTGGGTTGGCTGTCTCTGGCTGGAACACATCTTGAGCCTCTCCAGTTCTCCATGAACCCCCCTAACCTCACTTAGGTGTGGGGAACCTGTGAGGAATATTGCCTGGATTAAGCAGATGCATAGAACACCCAGTTGTATAGATTTTTAGCAAGTAATAAATAACCTTTAAGGGGGCTGGCGAGATGGCTCAGTGGTTAAGAGCACTGACTGCTCTTCCAGAGGATCTGGGTTCAATTCCCAGCACCCACATGGCAGCTCGCAGCTGTTATACCAATGTGCATAAAATAAAGTTAAATAAAGTTTTAAAAAAAAATAACCTTTAATGTAAATATCTCCCATGTAATATTCAAGACATGATTATACTGAAAAAAAATATCATGTGGAGTCTGTCAGAAGCCTACCCCTTAGGGGCTGCGCCAGGTGAAAGCCCCACTGAGGCAGACAAGCATAGGGAATAACTTAGAACAACCAAACTCAAAAACCATAGACAACACCAAGTGCTGGCAAAGATGTAGAGTAACTGGAATGCTCCATGCACTTCTCATGAGGTATAAAGATGCACAGATCATAGATGCTTAAGAAAAGAATCCAGCTGCTTTCTCTTAAAACGAAATGCCAACCAGGTGTGGAGGAACATGCCTTTAATGCCAGTAGAGTGTCAGACTAGCCTGGTCTACAGAATGAGTTCCATGAAAGCTAGGGATACACAGAGAAACCCTGTGGGGGGGGAGCAAGAAAGAGAAGGAAAGGATGCCTCCAAAGCCAGTACAGCCTCTAAGCCAGTGCTCCTTGGGTGGGCAGGCTTGTGTGGCCTCTGTGCACTCTAGTCAGGGCCATTTACTCCACTGACATTCCCGCAAGACCTGCAAAGACTGTGCCAGAAAGGACCCAATGGCTCGGTCCCCCGCCACACACCCAGCACATGTGGAGACACCCTCATGGAGGGAGAGTGAGGAGACACAGAACCATTCCAGACCTGGGCCCACATGACCCACAATAACACCCATGGTGAGACAACACCCCTCCCGCATGCACACACATCTCCCACCTGATTTACACTTGACACACACACATGCACACGCACTCAAACAGATCACAAACTGCAGTCACTTAATGCACACACTGACACACACAGTCCCTGCAGGTGACAGGAACCCAGTCAATCATAGCAGCCTTCTTGGACACCCCATACTTGTAGCTGTCATGAACCCAAGGTGCCTTAAGCATTTGGGGGGCTCATTTCCCCCAAATGCCACACTCCAGGGCTCCCAGAAAAAGATCCTTGTTTTTACTCTAAGCTAAAGTGATAGATTACCTTAAAACTTCATTCTAGGAACCAAAAGGGCAAAGGTGAAGATTATATCAATAGACACAGTCACTGCAGCAGAGGCAAAGCTTACATTTGGCAGCATTTATTGAGCACCGACTACATACACACACACACAGGAACTCTACTAAGTCCTCCCAGTATCTTCCCTCCTAGAACAGCATAGGAAGAAGTGTCACTAAGCCCATTTGCGGATGAGCAAACCAAGGCTCTTGTCTCCTGCATATTGCAGCATCTGGCTTCAGGGCTGACTCCAGAACACACCCTGACCCATAAGGTCATGGGGTGAGACCCAAGGACATTGGGCCTGTTCCCATTCCTCACGTACACATATACTCCTGGCCCTCTGGAGGCTGTGGGTGGGGCTTAGCCGTGGAGAATGTGAGAACAGCGGAGTGTCAGGAGAGTTTGGCTTCCTGTTCTCCTTGAAGCCTGCTTATCCTTTGCATAGTCAGGTTTGGGCTTTGGTGTGAATTTGGAGACCGCACTTTGAAAGCAAAGGTAGGCGTGAGGCCCTCATAGAGAGGTACTTTGGATCGCCATGGCTTGAGAGGGTGAGAGAGGCTCCCAGAGCCCCATCCCCAGGAGAATGAGAGCCAGGCCTCCACAGGATTCTCCACAGGAGGCCTCTATGTGGGCACCAAGAACCCTGGATTGCCCAAGCCCACCTACAGTTGTGCAGAGGAAGGCTGTGTCTGGGTGACTAGCCCCTGGGACATTCCTAACCCCAGCTAAAGGGGACGCCTCCTGGAGCCTCCGCTGCTGCACTGGGGCCTGGTCAACAGCTGTTCCTGGCTGGAGGCTCACTCTGTCCCACCCACCCAGTCGGTTCCTAGGAGACATGCACCTTTGATGCGCCTGTCAAAGCATTCTTGTTCTGACAGCTGTTTCCCAGGAGGGCAGTTACTGCCACAGCCACCTCCCACATCTGGCTGTGGGACTGAGACTAGGTGTCCAGCCCGTCAGCAGACAGACACACTTAGCCCACAGGGACAGTTGAGGACCTCATTCCATTGGGACTAAAAGGGGTCACTTCCGTCCCCATTTATAGATGAGGCCAGGCAGATGGCTACACTACCTCAAGGATTTTAACCCAGGTCTGGATTCTCCTCTTTGACTCAGGCCCACCTCCACTTGCACAGACCCTATCAGTTCAGAAAAGTATTTCAGCGGTACCCCAGTTCTCTAAAGGATGGAGAAGGCGCAGTTAGAGTCTACCCAGAGTTCCTTGATCTGTCCCCTCTCAGAGGAGAGGACTCTATGTGACAGTTACTGCATCCCTGACATTTATTCTTAAGATGCCAGTGACACCCAGCCCCCACCCTGATCCCCAGGGGCAAAACCACACACCAGGTGAGTCCAGCTGACTTTAAAATGACTTTAGTCCCAGCACCTGTGAAGCTGAAACAATAAGTTCAAGGCTAGCCTGGGTTACCTAGTGAATGTGAGGCCAGCCTGGGCTATGTGAGAACATGTCCAAAACAAAACAACAAGATGTATGATCTGTCCCCTGGACATTTGCAGAGGTCCAGGAGAAGAGGCAGCATAAGCCTGCCCTCCTATGGTCCCAGTTTCTAAAGATGGGGTAAGATGATCACACATTTGCTCAGGACAAGGGAGCATTGTGCAAAGTCATGGAAAACCCTGGAGCCAGAGAAAAATCATTCAAGCCTGGGGCCATCCGTGAAGGCTTGGTGGGGAGGGATTCGCTCAGATACAGGTGTCCTGGGAAGGAAATCTGTGTGTGGGAAGGCTCAAGAGCAGCAAATGGTGCTGTGGTGGGGATGGGTTTGCCAGTTTCCCTAGAGGCACTTGGTAAAGCTGCTGTGACTAGACCCTGACAGAGGAGACTGGCAGGCAGGGCTGAAGACTGCCTGACCTCTAACAAGGAGCAAGCCCAAGATAGGCAAGCTTGCTGCTGTCTGATGTTTCTACCAGCCCATGTGGGCTTAGGGCCGAAGTCCCCATCAAGGGAACTCTTCCGGGCTTGCAGAGCTTCCAAAGGCCCAGGTGCCTAGAAAACTTTGTCCTGAGAGCCCAGCTCCCCCACTCTACCCCCAACCTGAATTTGTTGCTGCCTAGGCACACTTTTTACTCAAAGTGGGTTTGCCAGACCCCACTGGTCACAGCAGAGGAATGTGGGATACTGGCTGCCCACAGGGAGCCGCTGAGAGAATTCGCCAGCAGGAGGCGCTGTGGACTCAGGCACACAGCCCAGCTTGGGGGAGAGAGGCGACAGCCACGTGGTGATGCCTCAAGGCTGCTAGCCTATCTCTACCCCAGCAGGTGCTCAGCATGGTGTCCACCTCCCCACAGCTTCCCAGGCTCACCTATCCCTACCTTCCCTCCCCTCCCTCCAAAGAAGGAGAAGCAAGTGTGGTGCCCACTTGGCAGATGGTCAGTGAGTGCAAAAAAATGATGGGGGACACCACAGCCTGCACAGAAGCAGATTAACCAGCATGCCTCCAGGCCCACGTGGCTGAGACAACCTTTCAGCCTTGTTGGCAAGCCATGGAAGTGACAGCCTACCCTGTCCTCAGGCTGACACTGCATGCTACAGGATAATGTGGACAACCCCACGTCCTGAGAGGAAGTGCTAGCCAAGGGGAAGAGGTGCTTGCCCAGGCCTAAATCTGGTGGAGCAGGGTGTGACCAGCACAGTGGGAAGAGGGTGACAGGGCACTAGTCTATCTGCACTTTCTCCCAGCTGCTATCATTGATGCCAAAGAGCCTTGGATGCTACCATGGTGTTATTGGCACCCCTGTGGCTGCTGGGTACCATGTCTGCCTGGTACCCATCTGAGAAGCAGACATGACTACGAGCCCATTTGACAGATGAGAAAACAAAGGCTCAGTTAAAGTGGCCTTGGAGGCTTGCTCTGAGGGTCCCGGTAGGGAAGTGGCCTGCCTGGCACTTACCTGTGATCCCCATGTTCTTGGTGGGCCTAGGGGTTTGGGTGAAGAGACAGTAGAGCCTGTGGTCTGTGGCCAAGGTCAAGGCTGAGTTTGTGGCTGTGGAGGGTGCCACTGAGGATGGAAGGGAGAGGGTGGGACTTCCTGGGGACCCAAGAAAGGAGCCTAGCAGGCCAGCTGACTGTCTCTACACAGAGACCCTCCCTTGGGACGGGATGCACGCTTCCCCAGCAGCCTGAACAAAGGCAAAGAATCCGTCACACCGGCCATTTCCATGGTGCATCTGGCTTGCCTGTGCCCAGCAACATCAAAGTCCAGCTAGAGAGGAAGGCAGGAGCACCACGTGCCTGGGGAAGTGAAGCCGGGAGATTAGTGGATTCCACTGGCTGTTCTTGGTAGATGCGGACCTGGGGAGGACAGAGGGGTGGGCCTGGTTGCACACACCTATTTTTTCCTTACTCGGGAGGCTGAAGCAAGGGGATCTTGAGTTGGAGGACAGCCTGGGCTATATGAAACTCTGCTTCAGAAGATCAAACCAATGGACAAAACCAACACAACCAAAAGGGAGCTGTGGGTGTTACTCGTTTGTAGGGTGCTTGCCCAACAGGTTCAGGGTAGTGGGTTTAATCCCCAGTATGGCAGGGGATGAGAAATAAGGACACAGCCACTAGATATTAAACTGTCTGAAGAGATGGTTAATTGGCCTGTAATCCCAACTCTGGGGAGCCTGACACACTAAGACTGTAAATTCCAGGCAAGCTTGGACTATTCGGTGAGACATTGTCTTCCCCCCAAAATGGCTAATCAAGTGTGGCAGACGGAAGATGGGGCAAGAGTAACAGCTGCTAGCTTGAGTAATGGACCAAGACCTAGCATCCAAGTAGAGGAATGAGCTGGAAAGAGATTGCCAAATGCAGTCTGGAAGACTCGAATAAAATATGTGCGGATTTTGGAAGCAGTGGTGAGCATTGAACACAGGGACGAAGAGGGCTGGGCTAAAGAGGGTGGCACAGTGGATGTAAAGGTGCCAAGCCTAACGACCTGAGTTCGATCCCCAGAACCCACCTTGGAAAGAAGGAAAGAGCCAACTCACACAATTTGTCCTCTGACCTCCACACAACTACCATGGTGTGTGCACTCACACACACATACACACACATGCACACCAAGACAGATATTTTTTTGTTTGTTTCCTAAGTGAGGGGAATGAATTCAAAGGACCAGGTGAAGCCATGGTGAACTCTCTCCAACAAAGACAATCAGGGTTGAGTGGAACTGGGTCTGCAACCAAGGAAGGAAGTACAATAGTAGCGACCCCCAGGAGACCTGCCTAGGCTGTGTTGACAAAATCTGAAGGTGTGTACCTCTCCAGCATCATGAATGAGAATTCAACTCAGGGCAGAAAGGGGACCCAAGAGCTCTGAGACCAGGCCTACTCAGCTGGCTTTAACCCAACTAAGGAGTAGGCTCTTTGTCCTCTGAAACTCCTCCTGCCACCCTCTTCCTGTGCCCAGGACTCAACCTCTGTATCATCGCAGTGCTTGCTTAGCAGCCGCTCTGTGTAACAAGCAAGCGCTGAAGTCGGGGAGGCTACAGTGAGTGGGGCCAACGTCCCAGGAGAGACAGGAGGAGGGCCAGGGTGCTGGGCACAGCGGAAGGCTCCTATGGTCTGGCATGGATGCACTTGGGCTCTGTTTCTCAACTGATGGTGAAGATGCGACCTTAGTGTTAGGCTCTCTTGCTTTTGTGGTTTCCTTTCTTTTTTTGTCTCAGGAACAATTTCTTTTGGTCAGATAACTAGAGGAAAAGTGGATGCTGCTTAAAAGCCTGTACTCGAGGAGCTGTCTCATGGGGTCCCAGAGGACGGCTTGGTGGGCTGCTGTTTCTCCCTGCGTCCACTCATGTTCCCTTTGCCTCCTTGCAAAGGGGCCAGCCTTTCATGAAGTTCAAAGGACAGGGAAGATGGCTGCGGACCCACCCTTCTATCTTGCCTCTGCAGTGGAGCCCCATGAGCTCCTGGTCACTCTAATCCCTGCTCTACTGAGCCTCTGGCACCTTCCATATGCCACTGACCACAGGTCAGCGTTGAGAATAATAACAAGGGAAGGAGGAAAGAGATCTCGCAGGGCTGAGCTCAGCTCCCCAGAGGCTGCCAGGTACACATGGGCAGAAGAGGCAACAGTGGGCCCCCAGCAGGGTGATTGTGCAAAGGTACACAAAGGCCAGTACAAGTGCCACAATCTGAGCCTACGTGAGCTGGGAGGCCCTATGACTACATCTCAGAAGCTCCAGGGCTACCAGACAATAGGCGATAGGCAGAATTTAGGGAGCCCAGGCCCAGGCCCAGGCCACAAGGTGTGGGATTCAGGGCTTCCATCCAAGAATTCAAGTGGGCATCCTTCCTAGATTTCTGGCTGAGGAAAGAAAGGGAGCAAGCATGGGTCAGGGTGGAAAAGGGCCCACGGCACTCAATTCCATCTTGGTAGCATATCCCTGTAGGTAGACTGGGGACCTATACAGCAAAACCAGCAGTAAGAAGCTGAGCCTCCTGAGGCCCTGGGGAGCTGCCCTGGTGACCTACCCTGGTGACCTCTGGCAAGAGCCTTATAGGCCAGTGCTCCCAGGACGTGCCAGGGCATTAGGCTACAGAGTCGAGAAGGAGAAGACAGAGGTGGGTGATGTCACCCAGGAATGAAGCAAGCAAGGCCACTGATAACATCGCCAGCCAGGCTCACTGTGGGCAAGGTGACTCATCAGAGACAGCCACAGCCACCGGGCTATTGCTGTTGTGCCCAGTCAGTGGAACTGGGAGAGGTGGCTCCGCAGCTAGGACAGGTCTCCACTGAGGCCTCTGTTTAGTGAGACCTCAGAACACAGTGTCCCCAGCCTCCAGCACCCCACCACCTCAGGAAACAACCCTCCCCACAGCGGTTGCTATTATCTTGGTCCCCAGCATTTGGTGAGTGTCTGTGGGGTGTGCTGGGTGATTTCCCTACCCACCCGCTGAGCACAACAGGTACCAGAGATCCAGAGATTGCTAACAGCACGCCAGTTGCTCTCCCTGGGTTGGACAACTGTCTTTGGAGACAACACCGGATGGCAAACTGCTAACCACGACCACGTGGCACCCTCGTGGAGGGTACAGCCTGTTCCTCCTTCTGAAGACACCCCTAAGCCTGCCTCCAGTCCATACACTCATGCCACCTCAGAGCCTGCTGAGGCCAAAGCTCTGTCCTCCCCCACCTGTGGGGGGTACCATGACCTGGAGAAGACACTGCTCATCTTGAGGTCTCTGGTGTCAGATCACATGACTATACGTGGTGGCCCTGTTCCTTCTCTTTTCTACAGTACTTCTTGTTCCCCTCAGCTGCCTAGAATTATCTATTTAGCTTGCCTTTAGTAACTTCGCCCTCCCACTGAACTTTCCCCCACTCAGCCTTCTTCCACGGCCTGACTTTCTTCATTCATTCCTTTATCCATCCCATGAAAGAACGCCTGAGTTTCTGCTGGGTGCTCTTCTAAGCAAGGGACCAGACAGACTCAGGTCTCTGAAGGTCACGTTCTAGCTGGGGAATGAAAAATAAGCAGATTAACTGGATGCAGAAACTAAGTAGGCTGTCCTGAGGCCCAGGCAGGTGATCCCAGCTATCCAGGAAGCCGAGGCAAGAGACTGGAAAATTCAGGTGGTGCCAAGCCTATAGAGTGAGTTCAAGGCCAGTCTGGGCAACCTATGGAGAACTTGTATACAAGTACGGTGGCTCCCAGCTTTAATCCCTGTGCTTGGGAGGCAGAGGCCCCCTGATGTCTGCCTATTTGAGACCAACAAATCTGGATCACGATTTCCAGGTTAGCCGGGGCTATACAGTGAGACCCTGCCTCAAAAGAAAAAGCAACAACAACAAATAATAATAATAATAAAGAAAACAAACATAATGAGTTTCCAATGAGAGAATAGTGCTTAATGGCAGAGTGCTCCCTTGCCTGGCATGTGAGAGACCCTGAATGCGATTCCCAGTACTGAAGAAAGCAAACCGGACCAAGCACTGCAGGTTATGGTAAAAAGCCAGGGAGAGGCCGGAGGAGGAAGGGCCTGCTGCAGCTGGGGTTTTCTGAGGAAAGCCCTGGAGGTAATGATGGAGGAGCTTTCCCAGCAAAGCCCCGCCCACCAGGTTCCCTTGCCAAGGAACATTATCCACCCCAGCGAGGTACAGCCAGGAGCCCATGGCATGGCCTGGGGCACTCGCTTCCTTCTTAATAAACAGGCAGCCTCTGAGGACTCCTCCAGGATGAGTGAACTCGACCACCCCTCCACACATCCCAGCTAGCAGGAGGGCGAGTGGGCGGGCAGATGGGAAGGCCTGCTCTGCCACCCATAAGTGGCATCATCTCAGGCAGGTTCCCTAGCCTCACTGAAATGGCTTCCTCACCTATAAAGGACACGGTGGCATAGAGGCTCGAGTGAAGGTGTGGCTATGAGATTATTCAGGCCATAGTGGGTGCTAAGCTGTCTTTCCTAGGTTAGCACTTGGGGGAGGGTGGTTGTGATTGGGTTGGGTAACAATGGGCCTGCTGGTCATCCAAAGTCTCAGTCACTGCAACCCGGTGCCCTGCCACTACCCACCAGGGCCGGGCCACCAGGGGGTGGTGGTGGGGTGAGGAGGCACTCCCCATGACATCAACAGGGTTGGAGTCAGGCAGGAGATGCGTGAGGCCCTGGAACTGTCCTACCACAGCCCAGCTCTGACTTCCTCTGGGCAGGGCACTTAACACGCAGCCTCTCTTCCTTCCTTCTGCATTTGGAGAGAGCTACCCACCCTCTGAGATTTGGCTCCCAGGATCCAGGGCGAGAAGGTAGTAGCAGTATGCCCAGGTGTTGAGGGCAGACAGTGACAGCCATGTTACGGTCATCTGGTGTCACCTGTGCCGTGGGGATTCTCAGATCCTCCACACTGGAGGGACCCAGGCCTTCAAGTTGTAAAAAGCTGCAGGGTTCTAGATAGCAGTAGAGAAACCTGGCAGGGCAGAGGCTTGGAGTGGGGTACAAACTGGGGCTATGGAAGCAGACTGAGGCTGGGTGGAGATTTGTAAGGGGTTCCTGTCCCACGGAAGACTGGAGATGGAGTTCCCACTCCTGCAGCATCAAAACCCTATGGGGTGCTAGAGTCTCCATGGAGCCCCCTGTGTCCTGGAGGTTTGAGGGCTGGGCCTGCTAGGCCAGAGCTGTCAGGTCAATACTGATCCCTTCTGAGGCAAGGAACCCTAGCAATGGTGGCCTGCCTTTGCTGATCACAGTAGACTTGAAGGGAATTTGCAGAGCTCGGCAAAAACAAATGACATGGAGAGGCCATGTGCCTGCCTCGGGTCCTACAGGGCTGGCACTGAACGTGGACCCTGTTTCCAAAGTCCCCCATTAAAGTCAGGAAGCGGAAATAGAAACTGTACCGGGGATGGGCTCCAGCCTGGCGTGGGCTGAAGTGGGTTGTTCTCCCAGAAGCCAGTGGATTTCTCAGCATGAGCAAGTCTGGCCACCACGGGTGCCCATGTTGGGCACGGAGTAGGCAAGTGGGGCCCCACTGAGGGCTGAGTGTGGAAGCTGCCCCATGGGGAAGTGGTTTTGACATGAGAAGGCGAAAGAACCATGCTTCCCCTCCAAGACAAAGGCTGATAAACAGCTGGGTGCCCTCTGTGCGGCACAGAGAAGTAAAGGTGGAAGATCAGAGGCAGGAAGGTGCCCTCACCGCTTCCTCCACCTCCCTGTCCTTGGCAGGGCAGCATGCAGGGTGGTGTACCTGAGTCTAAGGTCTAGGGGCTGCCTGGCCAGAGCAGT
Source organism: Ellobius talpinus (assembly GCA_001685095.1). Lineage (NCBI taxonomy): Eukaryota > Metazoa > Chordata > Mammalia > Rodentia > Cricetidae > Ellobius > Ellobius talpinus. The sequence goes on along the minus strand of LOJH01013270.1, from coordinate 3,016 downwards.
TGTCTGATCATATGTGCATGCTAGGAAGTGCAGGAAGGGCAGGAGGAGAGACTGCTGCATGTGTGTGTGCACATGTGTGGCCAGGATCTGCTTTTACCCCCACCTGCACCACAGCCTCAAAGGATAGGACGCTCTGTCTCTGGTCTACACTGGGGGCTCCAAACCACATGGGAAGAGGCGGGGGGGTCCACCACAGGGTTCATAGCTTGGCACCAACATGTGTGCACTGGGGGGCATGCAGGTCAGTCACACTCCCTTCTTTTGTCCTGTCTAAAGTCTAGCCAGGGCGTTGGGGAGGGAGAGCCCTCATTTCTATATTGGGGGCTCTCCCCTCTTGTCTCCTGTCTAGACAGCAGCAGATGCTGGAAAATTTTCCATGGCCCAACAAGTTTCTAGGCACATGGAGACACCAGGGAACAGCAATGCCCCCTGCACTCAGGTCCTATTTATGTGAGATACAGTCTAACCAAGCAGAGATAAGAGCAGCCAGCAGCCAGCAGTAGCCCCAGGTGGTCCGTGCAACCCCATCTCAATACCCTAGCGGAGGGAGCCACACAGGGTCTGGAGAGGGTGTTCCTTCAAGCCTGTGCTCTCTACCACCCTTTCCTTCCCTCCTTTCCCTCCCTCTCACCGGCTCCTAAGGGCCCCAGTGGTCTCCCAGCACCAGTGTCGCCCTTCTGGTTCCTCCTCTAAAACTGACTTAAGGGACAATCTCTGAACAAGACATCCAAGTCACACCAATAAACTGCAGCCCATGTTTTTTCCTTCTTGGCTTCCTTCATCTCAGCCCTTAATTCCTGCCCATCAATTGTTTCTCTTAATATGAACTCTGGGAAGAGCAGAGATGGTCATAGTCTCTGCTGTGATCCCTGGCTTCTGGAATGGCACCTGGGTCAAAGGATCTGCGAGCTAGAGGATGGATGGATGGATGGATGTGTGGAACAGCAAACAGGTAAGTATCTATAAAAGCAGGCTGGAGAGTGGGAACCTAACCCAGGCTGAACAAGGCATCATTCTGTTGCAGAAATTGTTGTTCCAACATTTCTTCACCTTCACACACTGTACCTCTGGGAGGTGAGAATTGTTATCATTTTACAGATAAGAAGCCTAAGGATCACAGAGGTCACCTAGGTGACTGGGCTCTCCCAGCCCTCCTCCCCCTCTCTGTGAGGAAGACTCTTTTTCCCAACCCCACTCCAAAGCTCAGGGCTGCCCTGTGACTTGCTGTGGCCAACAGAATATGGTAAAAGTAACGCCAGCCACTCAGTTTGCAGGGTGTAAAACCAAGCCCCCACACAAATACACACACACCACACACTCACATACACATACACTCTCATACACTCACACACCCAGATACATACACCACTCACATTCACACACACATACTCACATACACACACTCTTACACATGCTCACACACATACCATATATTCAAACATACACACACACAAACACACAAACATGCTCACACACATACTCACATACACACACTCATACACATGCTCACACACATACTCACATACACACACTCGTACATATGCTCACACACATACTCACATACACACACTCGTACACATGCTCACACACATACTCACATACACACACTCGTACACATGTTCACACACATACTCACATACACACACTCATACACATGCTCACACACATGCCATATATTCAAACACACACACACACAAACATGCTCACACACATACCATATATTCAAACACACACACACAAACATGCTCACACACATACTCACATACACACACTCGTACACATGCTCACACAGGCATGCTCACATATACACACTCGTACACATGCTCACACACAGGCATGCTCACATACACATACCATGTACTCATACGTTTTGAGGCAGGGTCTCCCTACATGCCCCACTCTAGCTCACTCTTTAGCCTAGGTAGGTCTCCTAACTCAGCCTCCCAAAGAGCTGGGGGCTACAGGCCTGGCCCAGCCTCGGTCTTAGATGCAAGAACATGGCCATCCTCTGGGAACCACCACAGTGACATCAGTATTTCCCAGCTGCTGGGGTGGCTGAGCCACACTGACTCCTGGCCTGGCCTTTTCTCATCTTCCACACCTTCTACATGCTCCATCCACCCTCAGCTGAGGAAGAACAGAAGACAGTCAGATTGGGAACAGGTGTCCCTCGGGGCCTGTCCTCCCTTGTCCCATCAGACTTTCTGAGGCACACCGCCATGTACAGACCAGATGAGGAGTCCCCCAACCCTACCCAAGTGCCAGAACCACGGGCAAATGAGCTCCTAAGTTTATACTTTCTTTCTTATTTCATTTATTTTATTTATCTGTTGTTTATTTTGGAGACAGGGTCTTCATATATTCTAGATTGGCCTCAAATGTAGCTGAGAATGATCTTGTACTTTTTTTTAAGATCTCTTGATTTTGCTGGGAATAGTGACACACGCCTTTAATTGCAGTGCTTGGTAGACAGAGGCAGGTGGATCTCATGAGTTCAAGGCCAGCCTGGTCTACATAAGTGAGTTTCAGGACAGTCAGAGCTATATAGTAAGACCTTTTCTCAGATTTTAAATAAATAGATAAAATAAATAAATCTTTATGTGTATGAGTTTTTGCTTGAATGTTTGTTCACACACCACATGTGTGCCTTGCAGCTGTGGAGGTCTGAAGAGGCTTTAGATCCCCTGGAACTGTAGTTATGAATGTTGTAAACTCCTTTGTGGGTACCGGGAATTGAACCTGGATCCTCTGGAAGAGCAGCCAGTGCTCTTAACCACTGAGCCATCTCTCCTGCCCACTGTTGCTTTAAAAAAAATATTAATTGTGTATATGTGTGGTTTGTTGCTGCTTTTGTTGTTTTTGAGACAAGGTCTGGATATGCAGCCTTGGACGGCCTGGAACTCATAGAGACCTGCCTGCCTCTACGTCCTGCATGCCGGAATGAAAGGCACCACCTGGCTTGTGCGTGTGTATGTGCATGTGTCAGTATGTGTGTGTGTGTGTGTGTGTGTGTGTG
>LOJH01013269.1:10742-24929 GCA_001685095.1 Ellobius talpinus | reverse complement strand
CTACCACCATTTGGGACCTACAGCATTTCTGCTGCCTACTGCTACTGGGGATCTCGCAACATTTTTAAAAAAAATCATAAAATCTTCATCTTCAACTATTACTCAAATAACAATTTTACTTTGTAATATTTCATGTCTCATGGAAAAGTATTATACTTCCATTCAAGTTTCTACAGTGTGCTCATCTAGAAGTATTTTATTTTTTTATTATAGTTTAATTATGTCATTTTTGCCTCTGTTTCCTTCTTCCAACCCCTTCTACTCACTTTTCACTTTTGCTATCATTCAAACTGATGAACTCTTTTTTTTAATTATTATTGGTGGTGGTGGTGGTAGTGGTAGTAGTGGTGGTGGTAGTGTGTGTATGTTTGTGTGTGTGTGTGTTTGTGTGTGTGTATTTCTAAATACATAAATACAACCTTCTCCATCTATACAAAGTTACTTATATTTATGTTGTCTGGGCTGATTATTTGGTTATTGGATAATTAGTTGCCATGTTATTCCCTAGGGTAGATTATTTCTTCCACTCTAAGCTCTCTTTAATTGCTTGCAGTTCTTTGAATAGGATTGATATTAGCACAGGGTTCCATGTTAACATATCTATTGGTTACATCCTATTATAGTAAAAGAAGGGGACAGAAAGTTCATTAGAGACAGAGAAACAGGAAGTTTGCTGTGAATCTGTGTCTCCTGGAAATTTAAGAGAAGCTGTAGCCATGAAGTCTCACCAACCTGGTTACTTTAACTCTCCAAGGAGATATCATCATCTATAAAAGTTACTTTGTTATTTTCTTTCTAGTTAAAACTTCCCTTTAGCTCCATGGAAACATTTTCAACTGATACTTTTAGTACTTCAACCTTGGAAATTTAGAGATCATTCATCTAATTTCCACTTATTTGTTAAGATGTCTTCAGAGACTTTTTCACAGATACTTGTAAAATGACAACCTCAAAAGTGAACTGGTGAATGAGTTGCAAATTCTGTTCATAAAGAAATAACATGTACCATAAAGCAGGTTTGTTTTGTTTTTTTGATCATTCATTTCATTCTCTATGTGTTTTAAGATAAAAAAAATAAAATTCAACCACCACCACCACCACCATCATCAACAAGAGCAAAAAATAAAGCAGTTCAGCTAAAAATGGAAACAGAGCTTACACTACTTTTTGTTCATTGGTAGATATTTGGAATGGAATTTGAAGTTTCATTATTTTCTGTTTACAAAAACAGACAAATCTATGTCCATCTCTGGTTGCATGTCCCAGCTTCTGCAAACAATACAACAGAATTCAGTAGTTGTTGCTCATGGATAGTGATGGCTCTCTTACTCTCTACCAAGTTGTACAGTGAGCAGCTTGCTAGAATGAGGCATGGCACAAACACTTACAGGTCCATTGTCTTATTTTATGTTGGAATTGGGGTTGAATTTATGTTGTTCTTGTTTTTCTAGGTAAAAAGAAATTCATTTGGATTATTTCTAATAAGAACATTAACAGCTTTCCATTTTTTATTAACGTTCCTGCTGTTCTTGAATACATTGTCTCTCTAATTGATATTGTTCTTTATTTTGGTGTTTCTTGACCTGTGACCTTCACAGTAAATGTGTTAAATACATTGTGACCCCATTTTTTAATATCTCAAATCTTGTTTTTTCTGAATGAAGGTCATTAAGCATTTGTTATGCCCTCAAGATGATGCAAAGGCAATAATTAAAGAGTTCCCAAACCATGGTAAAGGAAATTCTGTTTCAAGCTCATATAATGACCAGAATCATCAACACTATAAAAAATAATAATATCCACCAGAGGTGAGGAATAACTGCCCTTAAATTCAGTGTTTATTTCACCTCCATTAGCAGTCCCTATAAGGGATTAAAGTGACCTTAAATACCTTATAACCCAAACATAACATTATACAGGATGTTAATATCAGCTGCTATCACTCATTGAACTCTTATATATGAGAGCCATTGTGCTCAGCATTTTTCTAGGGAATATTTGTGTTAAGCCCTTTTGCTTAGAGGACTGAAGAAGGTTTAAGTTATCAAGCATACTATCAACAAAGATGGGGTCAAGCTTTCAATCTCAGCCCACTGCCAAATGCTCATTTCATTCATCCCACAGCTTCTCATTCCTGATCCCAAAAGTGAATCCCACAGAAATGAAGTATGAGGACTTTTTATCATGTCACACACACTCACAAATGCTTGCTGCCTATCTGCATTTCCATTTGTTCCTGAGGGAAAGGAACGCAATTCTCTAAAATGTCACACCTTCCTCAAGCTCATGTAGACACTGAGTACAAAGCATACTGTATTAAAATGGAATGACGCAGGAACAGCTAGATGTAAAGTGTCATGTGGAAAGCACAAAAATTATTGGCATCAGTTTCCTTGTCAAGTTTTATGCTTGATTTTTTAAAAAGAAGAATTATTCATTGTGGCCTTTAAACAGTAATTTAATTGTACATTCAGTACTGAGGAGGCTTCTGAGATGACGATTAGGTTGCTCATTATCTTTTAAGATTCTGCTTGTGTGTGGGCTATGGACATATGCTTTATCCAATCATTTTCAAGCATTCTTATATTTCCTATTTCTTAGCTGTCTTTTTTATTAAGTTCTCATCATTTTGTAACTTTAAAAAGCAACATCATTGACCTGTCTCCTCCTACTGCTGACTTCAGACATGAGTACTAGGGAGTTCGATTTTAAACTTCCAATCCCTTTTAGTAAGATGCTAGGTACTTCAGATAGAGCTCAAATGATTTAGTCATGGTCTTCTTCATTTTGCTACCCATCTTATGGCATCACCTCCTCTCTTTGTACTGCAATCATACTGGAAGTTCTAAGAGAACATAGCACTGTTGTATTCATATATGCATTTCACATATTATTTTACCTAGTTAAAAATTCTAATTTATAATTCTTAAAATTTCGTAGAGGCATCCATTTGTTCCCACATCATTTTTTTCTCCAGTGTGTGTGTTTATTTTTATCATTTTTGTTAAACAGCAAATAACACAGTTACATATGTTCATATTTGGGTCTTCTGTTTTGTTCCATTGCTTTAAATGTTTTCTAGTGTGTGCGTATGTGACAGTATCATGCTGATATACCTGTATCTCTGCATTATGGCTTGTAACCTGGTATTGTAACCACCAGCATTGTTCTTTTGTTTAGAACAACTTTGATTACTTAGAGTTTTTTGTCATTCTGTATTTTAGGATTTTTTTATTTCATTGGAAAATGTTACAAATTTTTTTTATTGGCATTGTATTGAATCTGTAAATTGCTTTTGGCAGAATGGTCATTTTTACAACATCACTACTATCAATCTGAGAGCATGGACAGTCTCCCCATCTTCTAATGTTTCCTCAGCCTCCTTATTCAGACACTTAAAAATTTTCTGTGCAGAGGTCTTTCAAGTCCTTGGTTTATTTTTAGTTTTGTGTTTCTTCGTTATCTTTTTTAGAAACTCTGGAAAAAGTATTTCTATAATATCTTTCTCATGTGTTTCTTAGTGGTATATAGAAAGGTCACTGATTTTTTTTCTAAGTTGCTCTGAATTTATCACTTTACTAAAACTGTTAATCACATTTGGAAAATTTCTGGTTGGATTTTTGGAATCAGTTTTATACAGTATTGTATATTCTGCAAATGGAGATGTTTTAAGCTTTCCTTTCCTATTTGTATCCTTTTAAATTCTTTCTTGTCTTATTTCTACAGCTAGGACTTCACACACTATATTGAAAAAGAGTATGGATTCAGGACATACCTGTCTCACTACGTATGTTGATAGGATTGCTTCACATTTTTTTCTCCAGGAATATTTTGTAGGTGGGTTTGTCATAAGTAGCTTTTGTTATGTTGAAACATGTTTCCTCCAATATTACTCTCCCTGAGATGTTCATCATATGAAGGTATATTAGGCTTTCCAAAGTCCTTTTCTGCATTGTTGCAATGATTATGTGGTTATGACAGTTAAGTACATTTATGTGGTTTATGTCTTTTCATGAGTTATGTAAGCTAACTTGATCCTGGTAAGTAATTTGTTTGATATATGCCTGTATTGGATTTTTTTGCTTCTCTATTTTCCGGTGATGTTGCCCTTCAGTTTCCTTTCATGTTGTGTCATTATCTGGTTTGGGTATTGAAGCAATACTGACTTTCTAAACCCGTATACTCTCTACCTGCATTGTAAATGCTCATTCCTATACCCACAGGGAAGAACAGCCCTTAAACGCAAACTTTCAGAAGACTGAAAACATTACAGAAATCCACAACTTGTCAAAATGAAAGGAACAAAGGATCACCCGATGCTCTATTACAGTTGATACATCTACAGTGAAACCCCGGAACCTAACACTCAGTTTATAGTGTGGAAGAGGAAACTATAAGAGCCCGAGGACAAGATGTCTGCTGTGAGATGCTTTCTTCTCTTCGTAATAGGAAACATGCACCCATGACGTGTCATTTAAATATGACAATTCCAACAGTAGGTGAAACTCCATCCTGAATAGGGGAAATCTTACAAGACCTTACTTCTAGATGAGGAGTTAGGTGATTAATGGATACTGGAAGAGGGAGACTCAGTCTTCTCTAAGGATAAAGTCATTATTATCCAATCAATCCCAAGAGGTCAGCTCCTAAATACATGCTCATAGAAGCAATACAAAAGGGGTTCAGTAAGATATATTTATACAACAATAATTAAATAAGAGATCACGGATGTAAGAGAGAGTAAGGGCGTGCAGAAGTTGAGTAGGGAAAAAAAGAATAGAAATTATGTAGCTACAGTACTCCTGTGTTAAATTCTCAAAGTATTCTTAAATTCCCAAGAGGAATTTCACATGTTAACTTCTCTGCAACACCATTCCTAAGCTCAGTCCAGAGAAGTTAACATGTAAAATGCCTCTTGGGAATTTAAGAACAAGGATACACTGAATAAAACTTCAAATATATTTAATATCCCTAAAGGATCAAATCTTTTCATTGCAGTTTATTTAGAAAAATGGAAATATATTAACTAAGACAATACCATTATAGTAAGAAAAAACAATATGCTGACTGGAAAACTGATTATTAATTAAGTCAACTTGTGAATAAAGTAAGAACTAATATTTCTATGGAGTTATGAAGTTTCCAGAGGGAAGTGTATCATAATCATTGTTACTGCAGTGACTTGCCTAGGATGATTCCCTTTCTTTTAGAGCTGCATATATCTGAGAACTTTTCTTCCTTTTTTTAGTTTAATTTCAAATTTCATATTTGTTCAGTTGCAAAAAGAGAAATTATAACTGAATAATGTAACGAGCTTTAGTGAACACAGACAATTCATCTCTTTTGTTGCAGTCTGAAAAGTTAAAATTGACTTGTGTTTTTAAGAAGTTAGTCATAAATACCGTTCATTTCCACAAGCATTCTTCTTAATGGGTGCCAAATGTCAGATATGGAAAGATAAACCACCCAGTAAGTATTGCCCAGCGCTGGGGCAAACAGCAAGAAGGTTTGTTGGAAATGAAGATTGCAGATACAAAAAAAAAATACAATTTCTTTAAGGAAACAAAAAGGGTTAATGTAGTAGGTCTAATTCTTAAACACAGCTCAATTTCTTATGCAAAAATGAATAGCTGGTTTAATTGTTATTGTTACATTTTATAGAAATAATGAAATAAGTTTGATAAGTAGGAGGAGGCACCAGAAGATGATTAATCATTTTAGAAATGGTTATGATATTTTAGCTGAATTTTTGTTCCCTAACTACTTAATTAAAAAATCAAGAAAATAAGACATATTCCCTACTGTGTATGCCCTCTCTCATTTTAACTAAAAATGACTTATTAAATTGTGTAGAATTTTCCTGCCCAGATGTGGTAACATTTTTCCTCATCTTATTATCTCAATTTTTCAAATAAATATCTTGGAAAATTAATGTGATTGATGATACAAGAACACCCTCAGCCACTTACCACACTTCAACCACACATATCATTGCGTAGTCTCTGGCCAGAGCTAAATTTTATGTAGACTGCTAAATTAAAATCAGCGTATAGAATACATTCAGTTCTTACTGCTAACTCCCTAAGCATCTGCATTGAAATCTCAACTAAGTTGCATCTATCTGAAACAATGCTACCAAAATTTAAATGACTGTAAAGTGTATTACTTGTGGTTTTGGTTATAGACCACTGAACACTCATGTACACACATAACTTCATACTTAGAAACATCAGAGGAACATGTTAAAGCCTCATTAAAAACGGAAAGCTGTTGTGGGAATTTCTTCAGTCAGTAGCCTTTATTAAGGTACCAGCCCAATTGGGCATGGCCTCTTGCCCTATAAATGCCAACATAAAGCATGCTCTTGCTCTCTCTCCTGGCTTCTGGATTTGGTTCCTGTACCCCGTTCCCTGTTCGTGCAGAGAACTGTGGTCTGTGAGTCTACCCCTAAATAAATAACCATTTATTATACTCAATTCTGAGCGAGTGTAGGATTATTTTATAGCATCCATCATCAGAAAACAATTTTAAGGATCATCCTTAGCAGGGGTGCGTTCAGAAAGATCAAAAACATCTGTCTTGGCAGCGGAGAAAACAGGATCCTCACTCCACTCTGTGGGAGGTAACTGATACAGTGAATGCTGGTTGGTACATAAAGAGAGAAACCCACATCTTGGAAACAATGGAGAACAACCACAATGCCACCTTATTTTAATATTTCCTTTGCTTCTAACAGAGGGTGTTCCTTAAAGGAAACCAATAAATGTATGTTGATAGAGCATTTGTGTCCTCAGTCGCTGGTCATGAAGTTTTCTTGTAACTGTTCACTCACATACCTGAGCACTCAGGCTTCAGCCTCACTTCTCTCTTATTTTCTGACTTTTCATTTTCATTTCCCCTTTGTTCTAGTCGCTTTTGGTACTTCAATTAGTTGTGTGAGTTTATCTGTTTGACCCAAAGCTGTCAGTTCCTGATATTAGGTGGATATTTGCAGTTTTTACTTCATCAATGCATCCTATATATTGAAGGACTGGACAAGCACATGGGCAAAACCCAGCCCACATATGAAAATCAACTCTGAATCACAACCTCTGCAACAACATGAAAATGAAGTTGGATAGATAGGGAGATAGGTGAAGGAATTTGGAAAGAATGGAGAGGTTGATCAAATATAGTGGATGAAATTCTCAAATAATAAATATTTTTTCTATCATTATTTTTATTAATTCATTGAATATTCCATACAAGGTATTTTGATCCTATTAACTGCCCTTCCTCAAATCTATACATGACTTCGTATCCATCAAACTTTGTGTCCTTTTAGTAAAAGGGGGGAGAAGGGAGAGAATGAATTCCTTTGTATAAAGTAGACATAGTGAACGAGAATATCCAGGACTGAGGCTTTATTTGAGGATCTAAAGAATTGTAAATTCATCAAAAAGTTCTTCCCATACAAGAAAGACTCAGTAAAGGCCAATTTAGGAGTAATGGACACAGGTTTGTGTGTGATTAACAAGCGTTGTCATAGCATCTCTTTATCTGAGAACTTATAGCATTATTTAAGTGCGGAAATAAAAACTGCTTATAAAACATGGCAGTCCTATAGATGATGGGGACCAGTCAAGGGTTGGCGTTTTATGACAACTCCAAAAAGATTCACACTTGGGTATCTCAGCTACTGCCCATTCATGAAATGGCATATTATTTTGCCAACTCAATTATTTTGTAATCTGTGATCAAGTGTCTGCATTGAAATCTCAACTAAAATTCATCTATTTTTGTCACATCTTACTTGCTATTTTACTTTCATCTTTGCTATTTGAATTTGTGCCCCCTCAATTTGATTGCTGCCCATGAGACATAAGCAGAGGTAACCTTAAAGAATGATTAGGCCAGGGTGCCTCCTTCTTCATAAGTACAAACAATTGTCCCTCCTGATATTGGCATTTGCTGGAGGTCCTTTTGTCTTGCATCTCTGCCATGGGAGGACAGGGTGTTCCTCTGCCTCAGAAGACACAGCACTTAGCAGACATAAAATGCCAGAGCCTTCAACTGTGGCTTTGGAATTATACTAAATAAATTTCTCCCTTCTATCTGTCATGTTGGCTGTGGTTTGACAGTACAAAAGGACTGGCAACTTCATGTCAGTGAATCAAAACTAATTTTGCTTTTATATGAATTTTTTAAAAAGCATAAAACATGTTTATTATTTAGGGACTTACTTGAGTTTCTTAGTATATTAACTGAGACCTATCAATGTTCATGTGTGTTGCTATAGCTACAGTTCCATCATTTTCATTGATGTATAATGACTGGTTACATATCATCAAATTGATATACAAACTGATGCTACCAATTAAAATCACTCCTACCAGGAGCATATGGAAGTTTATTACTCATTTACTCTCTTAAACCTTTGAAGAAAAACATTTGTAATCAGTATGGTAGGTGTGAGGTAGATTATCTTTTCAAACTACATTTCTCTGATGACTAATGAACGTGAGACATTTTAATGAGCTATTTTTCCTCTTGTGTAACATATCTTTAAATGTTATTTTAAAAATTTGTTCATATTAAATTTTCTTTAAGAGTTTTATGGCTTCTCAATTTAAATTCTATGCACAGAATTGTTTATTTAGGTGTGAATAATGCATGCTTAAAATTGTGGCCTAGTTAGCCACTTCCTTAATTAAAGTTTCAAAATAATTTTAGTGTTTTTAATTTTTATTTTAATTATTTCATTTATTTCACATCCTAGTCTTTACATCCCAGTCACAGCTTCACTCCCCCCTCTCCCTGACACCCCTTCTTTCTTCCCAACCCCAATACACTTCTCTTCCACTTCTGTTTAGGAAAGGGCAGGTCTTCCATGCGTATCAACTAAACATGTCGTATCAAGTTACAATAAGACTTAAGTACCTACCCATGTATTAAAGCTGGGCAAAGCAACCCAGTATGGGGAGTAGGACCCAAAAGCCAGTAAAAGAGTCGGAGACAGCCCCTGTTCCCACTGTTAAGAGTCTCACAAGAGGCTCAAACTATACAACTGTAACATATATACAGAGGGTATATTTCTGTCCCATGCAGGCTCCCTGATTGTTGCTTCAATCTCTGTCAGTCACTATAAGCCCAGGTTAGTTGATTTTTGAGTATTCTTGTTGTGTCCTTGACCAGTCTGGCTCCTACAATCTTTTCTTCCCCACTTCTGCAGGATTCCCAGAGCTCCAGTTAATGTTTGGCCATGAGTCTGCATCTGTTTCCTTCAGTCACTGGATGAAGCCTCACTGATGACAATTGGTCCAAGCACCAATCCCAGCACATCCCATAGGCAGGACAGACTGTAGGTCAAAGGTTATGTGACTGGATCGGTTTACCACTTCCTCTACTTGAAATCTTGTGTGGTCATGGGACATGGCCAGTTCAAGCTACACATATGTTATTGCTAGGAATCTTAGCCAGGGTGATCCGTGCAATTTTTCTGGAAGACTCCTTGAGTCAGGTTTTTACCTGACCCCAGAATGTCCTTCTTTTCCAGTAGTCTCTTTCAGTACTCACCTCCTCATCCCTCCTAACCTGACTGCTCATGTTCTCATCCTCGTCCACCCTTGGTCCACTCACAAAATCTCTTCTATTTTCTTTTCTTAGGGTTATCCAGCTGTCCCTCACATGAGCCCTCCTTATTACCTAGTGTCTCTGGGTCTATGAATTGTAGCATAGTTTTCTTTTATTTTATAACTAATATCCACTTGTGAGTGAGTATATATCATGTGAGTCTATCTTGGTCTGGATTATCTCACTTGGGGTGATTTTATGAATTCCATCCATTTACCTTCAAATTTCCTCATGTCCTTATTTTAACAACTGAGCAGTACTCTATTGTGTAAATGTACATTTTCTTTATCCATTCTTCATTTGAGGGATATCTAAGTTATATACAGGTTCAAGCTATTATGAATAAATCTGCTATGAACATAATTGATCATCATTTGGGTATATGCCCAAGAGTGGTATAGCTGGCTCTTCTAGTAGATAGATTCTCACTTTTCTGAAAAATTATCATACCAACTTACAAAGGGACTGTCCAAGTGTGCACTCCCACAAGCAGTGAAGGAATGTTTTCCTTGCTCCACAGCCTTTGCAGCATGAGCTGGCACTTGTGTTTTTGCTCTTAGCCATTCTGACAGGTGTAAGATGGAATTGCAGAGCCCTTTTTTATTTGTTTTAACCTGATGACTAAAGATGTTGAACATATCCCTAAGTATTTCTTGGTCATTTGCGATTTTTCTGTTGGGAATTATCTGTTTAGACCTGCACCACAATTTTTAATTGAATAATTTGGTTTGTTGATAAAGTTTCACGAGTTCTTTACATATTTTTGAAATCATCTCTCTGTCAGATGTGGACTAGCGAAGATCTTTTCCCATTCTGTAGTCTGATGCTTTGTCCTATTGACAGATCCTTTGGTTTTTAGAGACTTTCAGATTCATGAATCTCCATTTTTTAAGTGTTGATCTTAGTGTCTGTGCTTTTGGTGCTCTGTTCAGGAAACTGTGTCCTGTGTCAATGTGCTCAAGGCTGCTTCCCACTTTCTCTTCTATCAGGTTCAGGGTATCTGTATTTATGTTGAGGTCTTTGATCAACTTGGTCTTGAGTTTTGTGCAGGGTGATAGATATGGATCTATTTGCATTCTTCTACATGCCAACACCCTGTTAGACCAGCACCAATTTTGAAGACATTTTCTTTTTCTACTGTATAATTTTAGCTTCTTTGTCAAAAATCAGTCATACATAGGTATGTGAACTATGTTTGGGTCTTTGACTCTATTCCATTGATCCACCTGTATGTTTTTAGGCATACACCATACTGTTTTTAATATTATAGTTCTGTAGTAGAGCTTAAGACCAGGAATGGTGATACCTTCAGAAGTTCTTTTTTGTGCAAGATAGTTTTAGCTCTTCTGGATTTTTTGCTTTTCTGTATGAAGTTGAGTATTGTTATTTCAAGGGCTGTTAGACACGTGTTGGGATTTTGAAATGGATTGCTTGAATCTGTAGATTGCTTTTGGTAAGATGGCCATTTTTACTATGCTAATCCTATGCGTCTATGAGCAGGGGAGATCTTTCCATCTTCTGCTTCCTTCTTTTATTTCTTTCTTTAAAGACTTGAAGTTCTTGTCAGGCATGTCTTTCATTTGCTTGGTTAGAGTTACACTAAGTTGTTTTATATTGTCTGAAGCTATTGTAAAAGGTGGTGATTCCCTAATTCATTTCTCAGCCTGTTTACCATTTGCATATAAGAGGGCTATTGCTTTTTTTTGAGTTACTCTTGTATGCAGCTACTTGGCTAAAAGTGTTGATCAACCTTAGGAGTTCCCTGGTAGAATTTTGGGAATCGTTTATGTATACTATCATATCATCTGTGAATACTGATACTTTGACTTATTCCCTTCTGATTTGTATCCCTTTGATTTCCTTTAGTTGTCCTATTCATCTATCTAAAATTTCAAGTACTATATTGAATAGGTATGGAAAGATTGGATGACTTTGCCTTATTACTGATTCAAATAACATTTAAACTTAAGTCATTTAAATTTCATTTTTATTATAATACCCAATCAAATATATACTTTATTCTCTCAAGAGTTTATTGTGATCTATTTCTATTAATTCACTTAAACTAATAACTATATTACATTAAAGTAACATATTCCAGTCAAAAGAACACAATATAGAAGAAAACAGAGGCTTGAAGAGGTGACCCAGTGGTTGAGAGCACTTGTTGTTCTTCAAGAGGAGACAGATTTGGTTCCGAGCACCCAAACTGTGATTCACATCTTCCATGATCCCAGTTCCATATTATCCAATGGACTCTTTTCACTCAGTGGACACCAGGCATGCATGCAAGTAACACATGCATATACTTAAAATAAATAAATAAAATACCACGTCTGACATTCTTGTTCTAGTTTATCAATGTGACTGACATTATTCTTCCCCACTTTGGCTTACTGTGTTAGCAATACTATTCCATCATTTTAGACTTTGTGTCTTTAGCTCATGTTTTAATAAGTACTTGGCGAATTTCACAGATAGTAAGATGTATATTCTGTCTGACTGTGTTGAAAAGGATTTCTTAATCACACATCATGTTTCATATATAAATGCCACCATGATGATGTATCTCTTTTTTTATCTGTGACAATTATATCAAAATTAAATTAGAAACCGCCATGATAATATAAAGCAGATTCTAATCAGGAAAGTACAACATGTGCATTGTTGCACTAGCTCTGCTTTCATAATAACTTTTCTACATTTCCATAGATTTCACAATGTTAAATGTGATGTATAAAATCCTGGGGCCAGTGAGATGGCTCAGTGAGTAAAAATACTTATTGTACAAGTCTGATATCCTGAGTGCAATCCCTGGATTCCACAGTGGAAAAAGAGAAGCATTTCCAAACAATTGTTTTCTGATAAACTCAAACACTCTATGAAATGTGTGAGTATACTCATGTACTCATACCAGCAATATATACACATAGTAATGAACAAATAATAGTTTCAAGAAATTTGACAATAATACTTATATCATCTTTGGCTCTATCTTTACGGGCTACCTCTGAAGTAAAGTATTACTCCTCTTATATTTTATTCTCATACCTTTTGTAATTTTGCTTTTGAGACAGCTCCTCGTTAAGTTGTCTGACCTTAAACTCACTCTAGAGCCCAATTTGTGCTTGATGTTGTAAAACTCCTATTTCTGTGTCTTAAGTAGCTGAATTCCAGGTCTGTATGGCCAGGTCTATCACTTCTCTTCTAGATAAGAATACTATTCTCTTCCAGATTCCTGAATATATTATGCATCAGTATTAACTATGTATAGTCATAAAGAACTCTTACTGTGATACTTGTTTACACAGTCGATATTGTCAAATCTCTTGGTATGATAAATACGCAGCAGGTGTGCTCAGGTGTCAGGTCAAGCACTGATCATTAGACTTCCTTCTAGGAGTCTCTCAGACCTGAAATACCAACACTTTACTTTCAGAGAGTAAAACCTAGAATGATATCTAATTTGTATATAAATTTGTATTCTCTGCTCAAAATAACAATAACTTATTACAAACAGTATGTTTTGTAACAAGTGAGATAACATGAAACAAATACATAGAGTATATAAGTATTATATTTAATTTTAACATAAATCACAAACAACCTTCTAGATAGTAGGTTTTATTAGTTGCAATATAAATAACAGTTCATAGTTAGGACATTATTATAGTTTGCCTTTGACATAGTCAAATCATGACAAGAAGCCTGTCCTACTCCTATGTTGCCTCTGTCAGACACCATTGGTCAGCAATATTTTCCAATATTATTAAGTCACTAAATGCTCCCACATTCCTTCTAAGAACATTTTCTTCCATTACTCTGCCACTACGTGATCTTACATTCCTTTTAAGCACTCCTCATCAAGAAGACTCTTCACAGCTATTTGGATATGTCTTTGATTTGTAATCTGAGATTATTTTATCTGGGAGGAAACAAAATCTAGACTTCAGAGCACACCTTAATGAGTGTGAAATTACTGAGAGCACAGTATGAGAATAGGAATGGATGGCAGAGGATCCATATAACCAGGTATTAGGCAAGTGATCTCATTTTGTTTCTGATGCCATTTTAAAAACATCATGATAAAATTGACCTAGATTATAAAGTGTTCATTTTTAGCTGGCAGTTCTAAGTTACAACCTGAGTGGTCACAAAAGCAGGTGCCATAGAGATTTGCATTGGAATAAGCCATGTAAAAATGGAAAATTCACAATATATAATAATGTATATTATTGTGTTATCTTTGAATTTTTTGACTGTGAATGAGCTAAATACAGAGAGATGTTTCATTGTATGGGATGCTAAGCTAAATTAGCATGTATATTATAAAGGTATCATGACTTTAGAATTTGGGTCTAAGGATATGTTGCTTTGCAAAAGAGGTTCTCCTTTTGTTTCCACAGAGGATGAGAACCTGTTGATTCATTCTAGGCTAATATGGTTTGATAGACCATGGCCTCCTGAAAGATTGCCATTAGCACCCCCCAAAATTACTTTGCCCAATAAACAGCAGGAAAAAGTTTGGAGAAAAACTATGCCCATATTCCCAAATATTGTTTGTAAATGTTTCTT
>LOJH01013269.1:0-10645 GCA_001685095.1 Ellobius talpinus | reverse complement strand
CAAATATTGTTTGTAAATGTTTCTTTACATTTAAAGGGGGATATGCTATAGAGACTTGTATTGGAACCATTAATGAACGAAGGAACTGCTTTGAACCTATAGCAAGGCAGAACATAGGTAGGAAAAGAAAGCTAGGGTGAATGCTGGGAGAAAGAAGAGTAGAGTCAGAGAAAAGCTATGGAGCTACCAGAGACAGATTGCTGAAACTTTGCTGGTAGGCCATGACTTCGTGGTGATGCACAGATTAATATAAATGGGTTAAATTAATATGTAAGAGTTAGTCAATAAGAAGCTAGAACTAATGGGCCAAACAGTGATTTAATTAATATAGTTTTTATGTGATTATTTCTGGACTAAGTGGCCTCCTTCCAATAAAAAGGAATTTGGGAGAGTTGAATACATCATATCCACAATGAAAAGAAGAGAGAAATGGATGTGTACATGTTTCATACTCAGCAGCTTTTTCTACTCTTATTTAGTTAATAGCCTTCATCCGTATAATAGTGCCATCCAATTTCAGACTGGATCTTCCCATGTTAATTCACACATACCCATGGCAATCTCCCACAAATATGCCCATAGACCAACCTGATCTACATGTCCCCTCATTGAGTTGGGTTTCTCTTTCAAAATAATTCTAGATTATGCAAAGTTGACAATTATAGCTAAGCACCACAGCAAGCAATATCTGATGACAGGTATTGATTGCTATAAATGTTCATTATACTACTTGTGGATTAAAAATGCTAATCCATGTGATTTTTGAAGTGAAACTTTTGCAATAGACTGAGTTAGTACAGAGATTAACAATAGGTTAAAGTGCGGAGAATAACTGACTTTGGAGAAATTGGCCCTAAATTGGAAAGCTGCATGAAACTTCTCCCAGTACTCAGGGAGCATCTTAAAAGAGATGGTAGAAATTTTGTAAGAGACAGAGGTTAGGAAAGACTACCATGAATCAGAAGTTTTGAGCAAAGTTCATTGAACTAACAAACCAACAATGGCTGTGGTTGTCTGCACCTTACATGCACAAGATCTGGCCAGTCAACATTTCAGCAAAGATGGGTAGAGGCTTAAGAAGCCCTACCACAATCTGAAGAACTATTGTCAGTTGATGGTTTCAGGGGCTGGGGCAATTTCTGGTATGAGGCCCCTGGTAGGATAGCCATGTATCAGTAGACATATCTATATACATGTATCTATAGGTGGAACTAATTGAACTTAGTGAACTTAAATATAAATTGAAATGAGGGTTTGCTTTGACAGGATCAAGAATGAATAATAGAGGGAAGGATATGATCAAAATAAATTATACACATTGTATGTATTTATGAGAATCTCAAACATGAAGTGAAATACACCTAAAAATTATAGAATAAAGTAGTGTATGTAAAGGAGCTACCATAAAGCAAAGTTTGCACATGAATATAAAACTAAGTAAATATTATTCTAGAAAATGAAAAGATTCACTACTGAATGGAAGAAAATTTTGCAAATTTTGCAGTTAATAAGGGATGGGAGATCAGAATATGTAGGTGATTTTATAAGTCAATAACAAACAATAAATATTCCAATTTAAAAATAAGCAAAGTACTTGAAGATATAATCTCTAAAGAAGGAATAGAAATAGCCATAAAGCATATATACAGATGATTCCACACTGTAATTTGATGGCTTGAGTAGAAAATATTCCTGAAGTCAACTATGTTAAAAGTTTCCTCTTTATCTGGTGTCATTATTTTTGAACACATTGAAGACTTTGAAGGTGTAGCCTAACCAGAAGAAGGAAATCTCTATGACTATGCCTTTAAAAAGTGACTGTTGCTCACAGTCACTTCCAATCTTCATGCTGCCTATTCATGCTGAAATAAAGAATCTCCTGTACAACACTCTTCTCAACTAGTACTATCTCCTCAAGTACACTTGGACAAATAAGTACAGATTGAAACCTGTAAATCCAAAGACCAAAATAAATCTGCATTCTTTTATGTTTTTCTCCCAATTGTTCTGGTTAAAACCACTCAAACTAAATAGTATGTGATTAATCATGCGCTAAATGCAGATAGAAATGATGCTATAGCATTGGTTTCTGTCCATTAAGAATGTCACCATCAGAGAAATCAAAACGTGTATTTAAAAATATTCAGGAACTTTGGTATTTTTCTGCACTTTTGGTGATAATATAAATGGATTGAGAACTTCTAAAATCAATATGAGGATTTCACAAAATATATAAAATGGAATAGCCATAGAAACAGCTAATTCCATATCTAAATACATATCTGACAGCATCTAAAGCAGAATATTCAGGACATATTTGTATGCTCATGTTCAATATGGCATTGTTTTCAACACCACAGAGGAAGAAACAGCCAAACTACCCATCAATAGATGAATGAATTGTTTAAATATGGCCATATTTACTTGTAAATGTTACAGTTCAAAGCAAATGAGGAAAATCTGTCACCTATAGTGTGGAAGAATCTTGAGGTTGTAATTCTAAGTACAATAAGTCAGTCACAAAAGGTCAAATTTTATGTAATTCCAATTATATGTGATACAATGTGCTTTCAAAATTCATTGAAATAGAAAGTAAGATGGGGGAACTGATGATGGGGAGAGGCAATTCATGTTACCAGTTTCAAGTACACAATATAAAGACCTTCCAGAGTTCTGAGTACCATGAATAGAATACACTTCCACTATTGACTCTACACTTCAAAATTACTCAAATGTGAAATTTGATGTTGCACATCATTGCTACAGTAGGAGAAGAGATTCTATTTGATGTTACAATGTGTTATTAATAAAATCTTCTGTAGCAAAACCTATGCTCTTCTTTATATTTCCACATAATTTCTTTTCTCAACACAAGTTTGTAAAAGATATAAAATGTATTCTTTATTAATTTTGACACCTCAAGGTATGTGCCATAATTGACTACCACATTTTTAATATCAAAATGACCATATGTCCATTACCCCTGTAGAACACCCAATATTTACACTACCATACATTCAATTTCAACATTTTATCCCTTGACTTCAGGAATGGGAGCATTACCCTTGTTCTTAGGCTTGTAAAAAAAATAAACATTTTGAGGTTCATGTACAACTTTTCTTATCAAAACAAAAAAAAGTGAAGAAGAAGAAGATTGCTCATTTATTTCCTGGCTGCCCAGACCCAAATAATCACACAGAACTATATTAATTACAACACTGTTTGGCTTATTAGCTCCGAATTCTTATTAACTAACTCTTACATCTAAATTAACCAATTTCTATTATTCTATGTATTGGCATGAAGCTGTGGCTTACTGGTAAGTGTCCAGCATCTGTCTCCTTCAGTAGCTACATGGCATCTCTTTGACTCTGCCTACTCTCTCTTTATATCTCTGTTTGTATTTCTTGCCTGGCTTTATTATGCTAAGATATTGGCCAGAACAGCTTTATTCATTAGCAAATATAAGCAACACATATACAGAAGAACATCCTACATCATCTCCTCTTTTCTGTTTAATTTAAATGAAAGTATATATACATATAACAAAACTGTTATCAATCAAGAATTACAGTTACTATAGTCTATTTGTATAAGGCAAAAATTAAAGAAAATATTCTATCATCTATATTATTTTTGTAAGTATAAGGTTTTATACCTAATTTATCTTTTATCATAACTAAGGAAAACTGTAACTATCTGTCTTCAACTCTTCAAAGACCCCAGAAGGATATACTGTTACCTAAGTAAACAGGAAGTATATTGTAAGCAACTTCTAAAACTCTAAAATTTACAGAGACATCTTGCTGCCTTGTCACCCAAAGTTCTTCTGTAATGTTCAGGCATCCCTCTTCAGCCTATAGGCCAATAGTATCTGGCAGACTTTTCCATGAAGCAGAAAGTTTGAAGATTTGATCTTCCTTGTAAGAGCAAAATTCATCAGTTGTTTTCTTCTGTGTCCTGTACAATGTCTGGCAGCAGTTTCTTCTTTGAAGGACTATCCCATCTTTTGGCAAATTCAGAAGTCACTTTTCTGTGGGTCCTCCATGTCCAGTTCATATAGCATTCCGTCATGCAGTCCAGGCAAGAGTAAGTTTCTTTAGTAACCATCAATCTCTCTGAAGTAATTGGTGCTGCCAGGAATAGACATTCCTCACTGTCAAGAAAAGCCCAAGTTCTTAAAACATTTTAAATGCCATATTCTGTAGGTCTTTGAAGTGTTGAAGATTTTTCCATCTAACTGAAACACATCTCTATATATCTAGAAAACTTAACTAACATAACTACTAGTTTGACTGTTATGACTATCTATTAATCTGCAATTTTCAATCATATATGACATTTTTAAATGAACTGCTGAAACACAATACTTTAAACAAGAACAGAAATAAATATATACATAATATATTTATGTATATTAATTGTAAAAAATTAATTATTAAAATTAAGTTTTATATTAATTTTAATAAAAATTAAAATTAAGTGTAATAAAATTGACCTTAAGTTTGTATTAATAGACCAAGATTTATACCAATGCAAAGTATTCATCTCTGGGTCATATCCCTCCTTAAATAAAAATAAACATTTATAAACAACCATTCAGGGAATTTGGGAATAGTTTTCTCTAAAATGCTTTCAGCTATTTGTTGGTGAAGTATGTTTAGTGTTCACAGAGACCTTTTGGAAGGTTCTTTTTCCTTCCATCAAGCATTAGCCTGGAAGGAATTCACAGGTTCTCATCTTTTGTAGAAATAAAAACAGAACTTCTTTTCCAAAGAAACATATCCTTAGACACAAATTTTGAAATGAAGATACCTTTAAAATATGTTTATTGGTTTAGCTTAGCAGCACTCACAAACAAATACCTCTCTGCAGTTAAAAAATTCAAAGAAAGCACAATAATATCCATAATACAGACTCTATGTATTTTCCATCTTTTTGTGGCTTATTTTGCTTCAATCCTTTAGTCTATGACTGTCTGTACTCTTTTATATTACTTTAACTGTCTCTTTAAAGACTTTACTTCTTTTTATAATTTTCTATACTTTTATTCCCCTCTCTCTCAAGTCTATTTACATTTTAAAACACACTGTGTTTCATTTAGAGGTCTTTTATGTCTGAATCTTCCTATTGTGTATCTGAAAGCCTTTTCTGATAAGGACCATTTTAAAATGATAAGCAGTGGATGCTGGCTCCACCTCTCTTGGCCTCTCAGTATGGAAGAGGTACATTTACTGCCAGCTCTAGTACTGTTGTGTAGGAGCATGCTCACCACCTCAGCTCTGGGAAGCACTGTGCATCACATAAATCCTCTTTGTCTGAGTAAAAGTTAAATCTGCCATGCAGCGTGCTGTGCAACCTGTAAATGTCTCCACATATTGCGGTGGGAATCTACCATGCTTTCCTACCTGTGCATGCCTAGCAGACCTGATCCAGCTGATTTCCAAGCAAGGGTGCTTAGCAGCAAGCTACTCTCAGCTACTTTCCTCCTAACCCCTATCAGGCATACAAGAACCTGGCATACAAGCATGCTGGCTGGCCATGCAGGTTAGCCCCAAATGTATGGTCATCATTTTGTACAAGATTGCTCATTCATTTTCTGACTGCCTAGACCAGAACAATCACTCAGAAACTATATTAATTACAATACTGTTTTGCCTATTAGCTCTAATGGGCCAGCCAGTGGTGGTATACACCTTCAGTCTCAGCACTCAGGAGGCAGAGGCAGGAAGATCTCTGTTGAGTTAAACCAGCTTGTTCTACAAGAGCTAGTCCCAGGACAGGTTCCAAAGCTACAAAACCAAAACCAAAACAAACAAACAAACAAAAAGCCCTCTTACATCTTAAATGAACCCATTTCTATTAATCTGTGTTTAAGGCTGTGTCTTACTGGTGAGTGTTCAGTAATACCTATATATTTCTGCTCAAATTTACCACCTAGCTTTATTCTGCTAAGTCATTGGCCAAAACGGCTTTATTCATTAATCAATAAAAACAACATATATACAGAAGGACATCCCACATCAGAAAAGTATTGATAAGATTAAAAACAAAAAGTTGTAGCCTTTACCTTTTCTGCCACTATGTGAGCACTGAAGACTTATAGAACATAGAAGGCAAGAACAGAAGTGAACCTATTACACCTCAAAAACAGTATGGATTTTCTCTGAAAGTTAACTTAGTTAAATCTAATTTATGCTTTCTTAATTCACCAATTTTTCAATATTATCTGTGCTGTTGGTAGGCTGGTGCTGCAGTGGTGAGAAATGAACCACAGAGCTCAACAAACCCACATAGGAGTTTATTGAGAAAGGTTGGAAAGAAGGGGAACAAAGTGAGAGGAAGTGTGGAGTTGAGGAAGGGGAGTAGAAAAAGAGAGGAATGTGTGGGTAGAGCTTAAGTGAGGAGTTTTATTGGGAAAAGGGAAAGTAATGGGAAAAAAAGAAGGGAGAAAGGGGAAGATAACAGAGAGAAGGAGCAGGGGGGAAGGTAGAAGAAAAAGCAGGAAAAGTCCTGCTTGACCTTTCAGAGGAACGGAGGGATAGAGACCAGGAGTGGGCAGAGCTTACTTTAAAGGGGAAGCTTGTGCATGCATGCAGAGCCATACCCAGCAACTCAATGCATGAAGTAGAGATGTTTATTCAGTCTCAGGGTCCCTGGTCTGGCTAGTGTTTGCCTGAATGCCAGGGGGCTGCTGTGGGGTGGGGCCAGAATAATGCTGGAATCCTAACAGCCTATAGATATCTTATCTAATCCACCCAGAGAATTTGAAATATAAAATGAACTGAGGTACAAGCAATGCCCATGAAAGGCACAGGAGAGTGAAGCCTCTGAGGTGAGGTCAGATTGTTCTGATCAGTACAGCAGAAGCTGGGATACAGTAGATGTGGCTGTTCAGCCACTGGGTTGCCTACCCCAGTGTCTCATGTTTATATAAGCATTTCATGACTGTCTTTATCACAATGTCAAATCTGGCAGTAATCAAGACTCTTTCTCATGGCTTGAGCATCACTAACCAGCCTTTGTTTTTCTCATTATTTTTCTGTAATTGCTCATGAAGCACATTCCATGTCTCCCTGCTGTGGCAAAGTGCAGAGAGAAGCAATGTTTACAAAATTTGTCTGTAAATGAGCCAATTAATTCACTGGGCAATGCTTCTCAACCTTTGATTTACATAAAAGTTATCTGGCAAATGTATCTAGTTTAATTTCT
This sequence comes from Ellobius talpinus, assembly GCA_001685095.1. NCBI lineage: Eukaryota > Metazoa > Chordata > Mammalia > Rodentia > Cricetidae > Ellobius > Ellobius talpinus. Next base: position 3,433 of record LOJH01013269.1, on the reverse strand, counting down.
GACATAGTCCTAAAATACTTTGCTGCCTGTAAGATACATTGGGAAATCCCTACAGTGTTTCAGACAATGGTTCTATTACCGGACTTTAAGGTAAACCTTGGGTCTATATTACTTGACTAGGAAAGTAGTGACAACTAGAAGACATTTTGTTGACATATTTTAGAGAAACAGCTTTCTTCTCGAGTACAATTTTCATTGTAGGTTGACTTCTAGAACAGCAGGTGTGTTTTTCAGCTAGGAATGATGTCTTACATGACTAGCATATTAAGAGTCAAAAATAAAATGAACCCTTTTTTATTATTTATGGGCACCAAGCACACTCTACACCTAACTCAAATGTGGTCTGCTATCAGTCTTGGGGTTGGAATGAACCCATATTAAATAGACCTGAAGCTGTTCCCTAAGCTTCCAGACATAGAAACAAATCATTCCTAAAAGTATTCTCTATATTTCTCAGTGAAATCTCAAGGAGGAGGTATAATCTGCAAACTACTGCATCAGGTGCAGTAAATTCAATCTTCATTATATTCTTATTCCCATACTTGAATCCCCTGTTTTATGAGATTCCTCCTAGGATCTTCACTGCTGCAAGTATTGGTATGAAAAGAATGGCATTTCAAGGGCACTGTCTTTAGAGGTGTCTGTAGTTACAACCCCTGAAGTTCTAGAGCACACAGGATAAAAAGGCTCTCCTATTTCTGTGCCAACATCTTCTTACCTTTGTCACCCTGGAACCATGGGGAAATTCTTTGTGTGATCAGGACTTTATTCAGTAACTCCTGAATACTTTCAACAATTTCTGAATATAAATTCTTTAATAGTATCTATTTTGACTTAATCTAAGGGGACAGGTGATAAACAAATTCCACTCAGTATTTTCTTGCGTTTTCAAATTTGGGAATAAAACAAAAGTTCTTGTACATATTAGGCAATTTGCTACAACTTAGATCTCCATTCCTAGACTTCTTTTAACTATTTTATTTTGAGACAGAATTTCAATAAACTACCAGGATGATTAGAACTTGTAATCCTCCATCTGCTGCCCCACTCCCAACTAACTGAGATGACAGACCTTTGCCACAGGACTAGTTCTTCTCATTCTGTCTATTCACAACTAAGATGGTGACCATACTCATCTTCTCCATAAGAATACATACTTCCATGCACATTAAAGAAAAATAACAGGAACTTTTCTAAGATGTTATTATTACTGTCTCAGGAAATTCAAAAGATCCATTTTATGTGTTTTTCTTGCTTTCTTAAATATAATTTGAGACTATTTTATTAGTTCATGCAAGAAATGACATCTGGCAAAGGAAAATTATTACAAAATGTGTTGGATATATTGTCCTTGCATTTTTACCCACACATTCCCATTTTAATTTATGTCATATTGGAAAAAATAATTTTGTGGTATTAGTCAAATTATTCTGATTTATTTTCACCTTCAATGTAGTTTTGGGGGTGTCTCGTGTGTTTTACAGGGACAACACAATTGCAATAGACAACAAATTCAGAGTCTTGTAGTACAAACGAGTCTTTATCCCTAGTGCATGAACTGACTCTTTGAAACCCATTCCCTATGGAGGGAAACTTTGCTCAGCATAGATACAGAAGAGAAAACCTTGACCCTGCCTCAAGTGATATGACCGACTTTGTTGACTCACCATGGTAAGCCTCACCCTCTCTGAGGAGTGGATAGGGGTGGGGTGGGAAGAAGGTCAGTAGACTGGGAGGACAGGAGGGAGAGGGAACTGGGACGGGTGTGTAAAATAAGATTGTTTTAAAAAGAAAAAGAAATTTCAGGTAAGAGTAACTTCAGGAATGAAGAACAGGAGATGAATAAGTCTGTAAAGGTATTGTGTAATTTCTTCCTAATGAAACATTCCATTCTTAAGACATCCTTAGGCCTCAGAAAGTAAACACATCTCACGAGGCCCAGTTAGTTCTTGAAACTCACAAAATTCTCAAGACCTTGCTCAAGAGTTATGCAAGCAGTAACAATTGCTGAGAAGAATGTACATATAAGCCAGTCTGTCTGCACATGTGTAGGCACTTTGGAAGACAGTTTTATAGCAGTTTTTCAATAAACTAACATGCTCTTCATACATAATTGAACATTCATGCATTTATTAGTAATTAATAAAATGAATTGAAAACTTATATGTATAGTTTTCCATGACCATAGCACTTGTTTTATTATTACACAACTTAGAAACTACTATGTTGTTCTTGACCTAAGTTTTTCTATTACCAATAAAGACTAAGGAGTCAGATACTGACCTTTCCCCTTTTACCAGAGTCCCAACAAGCATGCCTCTCCATATGTCCCAGACCAAAAAAAAAAGCCCACAAATCTCTAAGTCCTCCCTACTACTTCCTGTGCATCTCTCTATCCATATCCTTGGGTCCTCCATACTCTCTATGGCTAATTCTTGTCAACTAGTTGCTGGCTCTATCACTTGTGCCAAGGTTAATTTTATTAACACAGTCTAAGAGATTCACAGTGTGATAAAGTATCCTGCAATACAACTAAATTAGTCTTACGTAGTGAATAGAAGATAAATAGCATACAGTACAGTTCCAAAAAGGTGTATCAAAGATACCGTGTCAAAGATAAATGCTCTAACAAGCAATGGAAACTAAGAAACAAGTTTAAACTTATTACATAATTAAAGAAACCAATAAAATGCTCTACATACTCTATAATTATAGTACTACAATATTCTGGAAATGTGAAACTGTGGAGTTAGTATAAAACAAATCAGTGACCGCCAGAAAACAGTGGGCAGAGAATGGTTAATAAGGTGATTCTTCTAAGAATATTATTAATTGTTCATGATAAGGCTGTTTATAAAACCAAAGAATTCACAATAAGATAAATTTTCAGCAATATATAATTGAAGAATACATTATAATAAAAGTGTATTTAAAAGTATAATAAAATATCTAAAATCAAATAATTTTACACAATACCAGATTGTGACTATGGATGCTTTTAGTTTGAGATTAGTGTTTCAAAAGCAAGCACAAACTCTATACTGAATAGATAGGGGCTGCAGACCTTCAGACCCTGAACTTTCTATAACTTCTTGCCTGCTGGAGTAAACAACTTGTTTTTCTATGCTTGCAGCTGCTCTGAGCATGAAACCCTCATGAATTCCTGATAACAAGGAAGTGGTTTCTGGTGGGCTTGCCGTAGAAAATCCTGAGAGCTAGGGTGTTGCCACGAATCAAGGAGAACACTATATAAGCTGCCCTGGAACACAATAAAATTGACACTCTTGCTTCAAGAGTGACCCATGTCTATGTGTGCTTTTTAATCCCAGACCCTTGCTTGATAGCTGTTCCAGGTGAAGATGCCACAGGTGGAGGCCCCACTGGGATCAGGAACTAGGGACACTCTGAGGGACGCCCTCTGGAAGACTGGCCA
>LOJH01013268.1:0-24669 GCA_001685095.1 Ellobius talpinus | reverse complement strand
GGAAATGGGAGGAGGGGAGGAGGTGGTAATTTTTAATAAATAAATAAATAAAAGTAAAAAAATGTGAAAAAATAAAAAATCAGCTTTCACCATAAGAAAAAAAGTCATGCAAAAAAATAAAACGTAGCACTTCACTATGCATTATGTAAATATGAACATTTTGCCATAATGCTATATAACAATTAAGAAATAAAATACTGAATTATTACCTGAAAATTGCTTTTCTGTAACTGAACCTGTTTTATTATATTTATTAATAGTAACAACTTCTACTGTTTCCCATAATATGTTCATAAATCTAAAGTAGAGACAAATAAAAAAATCATTCATAACAAAATATACAATTGCACTTAAAAGCATTTCTACCATTTAGCAGTGTTAAGGAGTGTAAGAGAAGAAGCACAAACATTTGTCTTACATTAAAATATTAACACTAAAATGAAAATTATAGTAAGACTGATATTAATATTTAGAGAGATAAATACTGCCTCTCTCTTTAAATAAGAAAAATGAAAAAGGAAAGCCAAAAGTTTCAGAGTTAACTGAATGACCATAAACACCCTTGCATGGGGTTCCAAAAGTCAGTAAGCACATGAGGGAATGGATATAGTGATAGGCATATACCCAGATGACACACAATGAATGGACCATGAGCCTGATGTGGCAACTTTACTTGAACAGAGTGCACATTGCACTTTTTAATTTAGAATTATGCTTAAGTAAAATAGTCAGACGCTTTCCTTGATGCCTCAGCATCAAGTTCTATGGCATTATGCAGTTAGTCTATCCCTCTCTCCCTAATTTGAAAAAAAAAGTTTGATTCAATCACTACTCACTCACCCACCAAACACAGAATTTGTATTTAAATGGTGTTGTCTCCCAAAACATTATATCTGCCCTCATCACCATCTAAAAGAAACCCATTCCCAATCCTGTATGTATGTGGCCATGTGTATATACCAGTCTTAGAAAACTCTGATCCTAGCTCTAAATCAAAGAAATTGCTAACTCTACTTTAAGTCCCTATTGGTTAGATACTTGTAAGATTTGCTATTTAATAGGTTATCATTTTTAAAATATCATGTTATAAACTTTGTACCATTTCAAACATTAAAACATCTAGGACAAAGATCCTGATCCCCTAATATATAATTAAAATTGTGTAACCAAAAGAGTACAAAATAAATATTTATTCCCAAAAGTATTCCTGTAGCAAACTGTTCCTTAATGCATATCTCCACTATAATAGCCAACACTGTTGGAAACAGAATAACACCTTAAATTACTGCAGAAAAAAGATGCCTATAATGGTCAGGTTGGTGGACCTTTGAATCACCCAAAACACGCATCTCTAAATGTGTTTGGAAGGCAGTTTCCATAGAGGTTTAATTGAGGAAGGAAGATCCACCATGAACATGAGCAGCACTTTTCTAGGGTCCCAGGTTAAGTAGAAATAAGAGAATGAGGAGCAATAATATTCATTAAGCTCTGCTTCCTGGCTGCCAATGTAATGTGATCCACAGACTCATGCTCCCACTATGATGACTATACCTTCAAGTTATGAGCCACAATAAACATTTTCTCCCTTAAGTTTCTTCTTTTCAGATATTTGGTCACACTAAGGAGAAAACACTATAATACAAATATGGTGCAAGTTGGTGAAAGAGTTCTTGTGTACAAATAATCTGTTGACATTTTTATTCCTTCCCAGTTGAATGTTTCAGTAGAAAACATCATTTTACAAAAATAGCAGGTGGCTATCAGAGGAGAAAGTAGGTACATAGTTGTTTATTCCACAATGTGAAGACTCAAACTCATTCTCTCCTTATTTAGAAAGTGATAAGATCTAGAGATATGGCCCCAAACTATGTCACAATGTGGGTAACTATATTTCAGCTTCATGACTATGAAGGACATGAACTCAGCCGCTAGCTAGGTCCCACTTTACAAGGTCAACATATTATCTATGATTTTAATGGTAATATAGCCTCAATGTATGCTTCAAAATTATGGAGAATGCCATGGAGGTCATGAGAATCACAGGAAAGAGTTCTTTTGTGAAAACAGATTTAAGGACAAAATATCTACCCCATTACTCCAACCCTTGAAACAGCTTCTGAACCAAACAATCATTGAAAGGATATATAAGCAAACCATCTTGTAATCAATGGACAGTATCTCCCCATGATGTGAGAACATATTTGTTTCCTAACCAGTATAAAACGCACAATGTTCTTATGCTCAAACAGGCACCTTTGTTAGAAACCTCTTAAAAGTCTAGTGCTTTCTAAACTTATATCCTAGCCACTACACAGATACACCTTGAACAGATGTCTATTGGGTCACTGGGCATTGCTTCTGAGGAACATATGGGACACAATGAGATGTTGAGGACATGAAGCCCAGACTGACTGTTATTCTGGAGCAATAAAGCCCTTTGTGTATGTTCCAGTAGTCCCCTATCTTACAGTAGCTTCTTTGTAACCTGTGAAAAGCTTGGAAATTCCATACACTGAACAACTTATGCCTGTTAGCTTCAATTTATTCAATTAGAATGTTCCAGTTTACACAGTAAAACCCAAAACTTTACCATTAAAACCTACAAGTCTAAAAGCAGCGACACAGATGGGCCTCAAAAACATGAAGTGACACCACTCTCTGAAGAAGTTACTCTTAGCTGAAGATCTTGCAGAATAATTAACTTTTGTCATTGGTCATTGTGGCAATTGAGAATGTTTCAAACGGAACCAAAATTTTCTTTTCCTATTTTTAATCCTATATAAAAGTCATTTACTTTTAACCTTTGCATCTGGCCTAACACCTTTGTGGTTACTTGTAAAACTTTTAGAATGTATTCTTAAAAATCCTGAAGCACATTTAATAAAAACTCAGAGACAGATATTGCGGTTCAACCTGAAGACCGAAAAAAGGAAAGCAGTGAACCACTGTCTTTCTGAAAATGTCTGAAAATGGTGATCCTGCTTCCAGGAAACCTCAAAATGAGATTGAGACTGAGAGCTGTCTCCTCCCATTTTATAATCTTCTCTAGTTCTTGGATTAAGGGTGTACGCCACTACCGCCTGGTTTCTATGGCAAGATAATGAGGGTACTAGGATTAAAGGCATGTGTCATTGCTGCCTGGTCTGTAAAGCTGACAAGCATGGCTGTTTTGCTTTTCTGATCTTCAGGCAAGCTTTATTTATTAAAATGCAAATGAAATGCCACTACCTAGTCTACTAGTTTCCACTAGCCCTAAAGCTAAAAATGTTATAACATTGGAAACCTGCTATCTCCCACTGATCCAGTATTTACTAAATGTGCTAACTTATTGTTTTCTTAAGTTGTGACAACAAAAGTTAATGTAATCTTTTCCACAGATGAACAAGTTATCCAGGGTCACCAGAATCCCTGTTCTTACTTATATTCAGCTAAGAAGACATCACTTTGATCAAGGGCTATGTTTTACTTTAACAAAAGCATTATGCTGACTGAAAGAAACAATATGAAATGTGAGAGTTTTTTTGATTTAGTGATGGAATATTCAACTACAGGTTAAATTAGATGGAGAAATTAGAACGCTTATGAAAGAGAAAGGAGAATTTGTTCCCTTGAGTGATCAGTAATGGTCTAAATCTTGATTGGATTATTGGTTATCATTATAACCCAAAACTGTCAAAATTCATCAAGCTATGAATAATTTGTATTTAGATTAATTTAAACCATATCCCAAAAAGTAATCATTAAAATTTTCTAGGTTTATAAAGGTTGAATTTGTAACAGTTCATATTAGCTTCAGGTCAAAATGATTCACAAAACCACAAGGACAAATATTGATGACTTTTATGTAGATAATGCCTAACAGACTTTGTAAAGAGGCAGCTTCAGTGTAGGAATTTAAGGGTATTTGCTCCAGAGTTAGGTCACTTTGGTGTTTATTCAGATTTTCACTTACCAGTCTGGAGGCTCCTAAACTCTTTATGCTTAGACTCCACAATTTTTATTGTATTTTTTGTTCTTTGAGAATATCATGTCTTTGTACAATAAAATATGGTATTAAGCCTCTATCTCCTGCTTCTAACTCCTATATTCACTTCAAGATGCTCCCCTCAACTTCATTTCTTTTTCCCCTCTTTCTGATAGTCCACTAAGTCTATTTAGTGCTGCCCAAATGCACACAGGTAGAGGGCCATCCATTGGAGCATGAGAAGCCTATCAATGGCTACACTCTAAAACATAAATGAATGATAGTATGTCCTCAAACAGCTGTCAACTAACAATTTCTTCTCAGCAAATCAACAAGTCTGATATTGCTATAACAAATGAAGATAAGCCTCCACCCCACATTAAATTGGTTACTGTGCCCTTAAACAGTTTCTAACATTCATCATTTATTTTATTCAAAGCATCTCCTATACTATCACACAGTGTATTTATCTACAGTGTATTTAGGTGATACTCCATAGTATCACCTAAAATTAATAATTTTTATATTTTTATTTAATTAACTTTTTAGTCTTCTATTTAATGTCAATTGTCATATATGTAGAATGCAAGGAATTTTATTTCATTCAATTGCCATGTAAATAGGAAAATATCTTTAAGTTAATGAAAAAATCTAAAGGCCTAAGAAATGAGCCATAGTGATCAAAAAAGGGAAAACTTGGGCATATTTCATTTCTGCTTTCAATTAACCTTGTGAGAAAACTGTAATGCAGAATGACAATGACTGCTGAATGTTTAACTTAGCAAGGTCTCCCAGTAAACACAGCCTTTCTTTGCTTAAAACTTATAACACTTTATGTTCAAGAGGAACGCAATGAAAGAAAACAAGGTTCAGACTGTTTCTATTTTAATCCCACAATTAGAGAATATTATTTTTGTTTTGGTTTTAAATCCTATTATTTTGTGTTTTTAAAAGTACATTACAATACTGTACTACATACAGAAAGTGGGAAGAATAGAGATGGTGAATCCTTCCAAGCTACACTTTGTCTAAGAGGCAGTTTTGCAGAAAAGGCTATGGCTCACTTCAGTCATCCACTATAATTGCTCAGACAACAAAATGCTACAGAAGGGAAAAGACATTTTAATTACAAGCATTTTAATTTACATCTGGGAAGCAAGAATACACTACATATATAAATCCAGCAAGGTTTGGGCTTCTTTCTCCTTTCCTGACAGACTGGAACAATCATCTGAAAACCTGGCTTTTAATTGTACTGCTTGGCTCCTCAAATTGAACAATGTATGTACAAAAGTGCCTTCTATTGACAAAGACCTGTACATAACCATAAAAAACACTTTGGCTTGTCTTCATTATAAAACATTTTCCATCCCTATGATTTTCAGGGTAAAATCAATAAAAATTAACTTGTTATCTACAGAAAGGTTCCCAGTAATTTAAAGTTTGACTTAGAAACCTGTCAAAGTCAGGCAGACCAATGGAATCAACTTGAAGACTATGACATAAATCTGCACACCTATGAACACCTGATTTTTGACAAATAAGATAAAGTTATACAATGGAAAAAAGAATCATCTTTAACAAAGTGTGCTGGTATAACTGGATGTTGGCATGTAGACGAATGCAAATAGATCCATATCTAACACCTCACACAAAACAAGTTCAAGTAGATCAAAGACCTCCACATAAATCCAGTTACATTGAACCCGACAGAAGAGAAAGTGGTAGCCTTGAATACATTTGTACAAGTGACTACTTCCTGAATGTAACACCAGTAGCACAGACATTGAGACTGAGAATTAGTAAATGGGACCTCCTGAAACTGAAAAGTTTCTCTAAGGCAAGGGGCACTGTCAATATGACAAAATAGCACCCTACAGAATGGGAAAATATCTTCACCAACCCCACATCTGACAGAGGGCTGATCTCCAAAATAAATAAAGAACTCGGGAAATTAGACATCAAAATACCAAATAATCCAATTTATTATTAAGTGGGATACAGATCAAAACAGAGGATTCTCAACAGAAGAATCTCAAATAGCTGAAATACACTTAAAGAATTGCTCAACATCCTTAGTCATCAGGGAAATGCAAATCAAAATGACTCTGAGNTGGGAAAATATCTTCACCAACCCCACATCTGACAGAGGGCTGATCTCCAAAATAAATAAAGAACTCGGGAAATTAGACATCAAAATACCAAATAATCCAATTTATTATTAAGTGGGATACAGATCAAAACAGAGGATTCTCAACAGAAGAATCTCAAATAGCTGAAATACACTTAAAGAATTGCTCAACATCCTTAGTCATCAGGGAAATGCAAATCAAAATGACTCTGAGATACCATCTTACACCTATCAGTATGGCTAAGATCAAAAACACTGATGACAGCTTATGTAGGAAAGGATGTGGAGTAAGGGAAACACTACTCCACTGCTAGTGGGAGCATAAACTTGTACAGCCGCTTTAGAAATCAATATGGTGGTTTTCTAGAAAGTTGGGAATCAATCTACCTCAAGACCCAACTATACCCAAAGGATTCTCAATCATACCATAAGGACAATTACTCAACTATGTTACAAGCAGTGTTATTCATAATAGCCAGAACCTGGAAACAACCTAGATGCCCCTATACTAGCTAAGGAAAATGTGGTACATTTACACAATGGAGTCTTGCTCACCTGTGAAAACAATGATCTCATGAACTTTGCAAGAAAATAGATGGAATTAAAAAAAATCATTCTGTGTGAAGTAACCGAGACCCAGAAAGACAAACATGGTATCTACTCACCCATAAGTAGGTATTATGAGCAAAGTATAGGAGAGCCAACCTACAATCCACAGCCCCAGAGAGACTAGATAACAAAGAGGGTGCCCAAGAGGAGGTATGGATGTCCCAGGGAAGGGGAAACAGAGGAGATCTCTTAGGTGGGGGGTAGAGGGATGGGAACTTGAGGGAGTCAGTTGGGCAGGCTGGGTGCAGGTTGGGGACAGGAAGGAAGGGGAGAGTAATGAAAGAGAAGTCTTTATGGGGACTCATTTTGAGGTTTAGGAGAAACCTGGTGCCAGAGAAACCCCCAAGAAGTCCACAAGAATGACCCCAGGTAAAACTCCTGGCAATAGTAGAGAGGGTGCCTGAACTGACCATCTACTATAATCAGGCTGCCCCAATTGTCATCAGAGAGGTTTTATCCAGTAACTGATGGAAGCAGTTGTAGAGATCCACATCCAAGCACTGGAGCAAGCTCTGGGAGTCCTCCTGAAGAAAGGGAGGATGTACTTTGGACCAGCACTTAAGCAGCCTGTGTGGAACCAACCTAGGCCCTCTGCATGGTTGTGACAGTTACCTCAACCAGCCTTGATGCAGGCAGTGGAGCTTGGTCCTGCCTCAGCCTGATCTGTCATGCCCATGGGAGGCCTGCCCTTTCCTGAATAGAGATGAAGGAGGAGATGGAGGAGAGGTGGGGGGGAGAGGAGGACAGGACGGAGGGGAAACGATGGTCAGTATATAAAATAAACAAAATAAATATTAATAATAAAATAAAAAGAAACCTGTCAAAGTTTCTGACTTGTTACTAAGTTTCTTGGATCCTCAACAAGACAGTCTGGACAGCTTTTCAGGTTTCAAAGCAAAGGCAATGTATTACTGACAAACTGCTGAAGGCTTAAAGCCTACAGACAGAAAGTTCTAGACTCCTTTGACTTTCTTTACAAATTCACTGTTTCACTCAGACTGACTCCACTTCCTCTCCAGAGCCTTCCTTGGGACCCACAGCATCTCTTAGAATATTATTTGCTTTCTTTATGCCCTTTCTTCAGTCTTGCCTGTCTCAAAGCTGTTTTCAACACTGTGGCATAAGGGCTTTCACAATGAAACGCGATCTGTTCTTCTTTACCTTCTGACTGCACTACTTCCCTATTCACAGCTCTACTCTCTCTTTAGTTCTTAGTGTAGACTGCTCTTATGTGCTCAAAGCTTAAACCATGCTCATTTTTTTCATACCAGTCCATTTTGAGCCTTTCTCTAGTGACTAACTCCTAGCCAGTCATCATAATTCATTTTTGTTCACTATAACAAGCCTTCTATATTGTCATTGTTGATCCTTAGCTTTTCTTTCTCTGCCTACAGCTCTGAGCTAGTTATTGAGCCAGCTTTGTGTCTACTCTAAAGTTCTTCATGCTAGAACTCTTCATCTTGCTTCTTCTGCAGCAACACCTGAGGCAAAGGAGAACTTTTTAAGTTAATTAAGTTTAGAAAACAGTGTGCTGGATACCTGCCTCTAATGCCAGAACTCTGTTGAGGCAAGAGAATGGTAAGTCTATGTTAGTCTGTAATACACAGCAAAAGAGAAGGGGGGTGGATAATGTATGCTTAACAAAGAACTCGTGGCCCCAAACAACTTCATAACTTTCAGAGTTGGAAGTATACCTGAGAATTCTCCTTTTTAAACTAATAACTGAGATGTTTAAACCCAAAGAGGAAGGTGGGGCAGGGCATTCATCACATCCTTCAAAATGCTTAGCAGTTCGCCCAGGAAAAGGCATCTTGACAGAATGGGTCAAGTGATAACACCATCTTAACAGCAAACTCACAGCTCTAGGAAACATTTGAGTAGCACTTTGTCGTTTCTTCTTCCAGGTCTGAGGGGCACTGTCTGTGTTTGTGCCTATGGTTATGAACCAGCTTTGCAGTCACTAGTATTCCCAGTGAGGAGCTGACACACTAGGAAGAGGAGCAAGCCGTTCATGAGCGTGAAGGTGGCCCCACATCTGATAAGTACTAACTTTAAAACACAGCTTAGATGTAGTCAACATGGACCAGGAAAGACACAGGGAAGGGGACAGGGGAGACGGGAGTAGACTAAATGTAACGGTTTCAGCAATCAAAACTATGCGAGGTGGTACTGCTTTTAAAATATTCTTAATCAAATCCATTCAGACTGCACCCAGACTGGAACACAGAAAACTTCAGGAATGTATGCTAGTCTCCTGAAAGTGAATGAGGAAACAGAGCCTAGAATTGTACTCTGAAATAGGCTCCCAATCTCTGGCTTACACACAAAGAGAAGACAGCCCAGCTCCCTTCTGCAACACATTCTCTTTAAAACAGCCTAGGAGAGGAACAGGCAGAAGTGGCCACCTGTGGGCTGGGACCAAGGTTCAGTCTTCAGCAGGTGGAGCTCCCCTACCCTCGGGTCCACAGGTCAACCATGCTTCCGGGCTAGGAAGGAATTGGGCAGAGCAGCTGCCACAGGCCTTGTCCTTGCTCACTAGTTGCTCTAGTCCTAGGATCCTGGCCACTGAAGTTCCCATAGCAACCACAGCACCCACAAAGGGGCCACGGAGATGCTCTAGGGGTCAGAGGTCATCTCCGTGGCAACAGAAACTTCCCTTGTGATGGTGGCTACAGAGGCAGCTTCCACCACATTGTGCTGCTTAGCAGAACCCCTGAGGCTGGAACCTGCGAGTCTCAGTCCAGCAACCCTAGGAGAGGTGGGACTACTGGGTCAGGCCAGAAGGAAGCCTGCCCCTCACAGCAGTCAGATCTCCAACGGGTTTCCACGTTGTGAACAGCTGCAGAGTTTAAGGCTTTGAACAGAACAAATAATGTTAACAGTTCTCTGGAGACCAGGGGCCTCTACCCAAAGCCATAGCTTCTACCAAGCTTTGTAGTCGCTGCCTGATACATACTCCAAGCTTCTCATTCATTCCAAGGGCACTGTGTCCCAGAATCCTCCACCTTACTAAAGTGGCTCCTGGATAAAAGCAGACTAGTTTGGTGGTTGGTAGTGGATGGAGCAAATAAGTTGGAAAATCACCATTTTTTTAGCTGCCAAAGAAATACTAGTAGAAGGCTGCTTTAGAGACAGCTACCAACTCAACAATGACAATAAATAAATAGATAAGTAGATAAATAAATAGATAATGAATAAGTAGATAGGTAGATAGCTAGATGATAAACAAATGCCACAAAGAAGGGTCCTAGGTATTGCCTTAGAGAAAAGAGCTCCAAAGAGAAAAAGAAGAACAAAACACTCAACTTTTGAGGAAAGAGAAAGAAGAAAGGACCAGAAGCAGACCTTGCCACATAGGGTACTGGAAGGGCTTCAAACTTCATTTGTGATTTTTAGGGGCAAGTTTGACAGAGCATACAATAATCCCATGACTTAGGTCTTTAGAGAATGGTCAAGTATGGGGAATAGCCTGCAGGCCTCAGGTGTTTTTGGATTCAGGACACTTCTGTAAAATCACTCAGGTATACGAAGAGCCAGCCATTGATGTCATTGCTGGCATTTTTGCTTACCTACTTATGTTTGTGCTTTTAATTCAGTTTAGTTTTGTTCTCATCATTCAGAAAAGAAGTGAACACTGAATAAACTTGACCAGCTATCATACTGACAGTGACAGAGTTCCATGGTTCAGCTTTTAGAACTATCAAGTTCTCACTATTCATCTTACTTAGCATTTCCAAGTGAGCTGCATATCACAAGCAGAATCTTTGTCAGGGAAAGTGCAATAATATCCAAAACCACTGTCAGTGCTCCCTAAATAACAGGTTCTCTGTAAGCCTGTTCCTTGTTCTTTTTGACCTCCATGTTCAAAAATCCTAGAAGTTCCTCTTTTTAACTTCCCTAACCACCTTTGACCAAAGTAAAAGCATTATTTTCTGGCAATTGGAGAAACACACAGGGAGAACATAAGGATTAGTGACTCTTCCAAAATAGAGTAGCAAAACTCTGGAACTGCATCTCAGGAAATTTAAGAAATTAAGACATCTTACTCAGAAAATGCCCAAAAAGTCAATTCCCAGGTTCAACTCAGATCTGGCTCTGCTCACAGACCAAGGGCTTAAGGAACAATGTATCTATCCCTGACCAAAGGCTTAAGGAACAATGTATCCATCCCTGACCAAAGGCTTAAGGAGCAATGTATCTATCCCTGACCCACATTGACTTGAGAGTAGGGCTAAGTGGGCTCAAAGTTTTTGTTATTTAACTCTAGGTACAATGCAATGACTGCTTTAAACTACTCAGAGGCAGAATGTTTTTGCACCACTCTTCAAGAAACACAACAGTTCCCTGTAAAGCATAACAAACTATTTGGGAAAAAATGTTTCCATTTTGATACATATAGATAGCATTTATAGAAAACTTAGGAGTCAGGGAGAGTGAGGCATGATGCCAAAATTAGCAAAGGAGCAAAAACATTTGTTGTTGTCCTTGTTACCATTTGTATAAAACCACAGAAGTTTCCAATGCGTGTCTTGTTAAATTATGGATATTTGGGAAAGAGAAGCACAGTATACAGTTAGCTTTAACACATTCAAAGAGTGATGCATCATTTGAACAACATCATCTTCATTACTGAAGGTGAGTGCACATTATTAGGTGTTGATTTTATACTTGCTAACTTGGATGTTAACATCTAGAAAAGAAAAGGAAATCCATTCTTTTTGCAATTCAGTTCTTAGAAATTCTTTAGAATTTGCTAAAAATGCCACCTTTGGTTTGTAAAATGCCACTGCTCATTATGGCTCACTTTACCACCTCATTAACTAAAACTTTCTGGATGGAATCCAGACCCAACTCAGTTTAAGAAGGTTACAAGAACTTTCCACCTGTTTCTTGTTCTGTCTATGCTATCTGAATTTAATGTCTTCATTTGCTGCACACTTGGTGTTTAGAAATGCAGGTCTTGCCAGTTTGTGGCTCACCCAGCTCTACAGAACTCTTAAATAAGACTTCAGGGTGAGAATGATGGAAAGAGGGTGCTTATTCTTCCTTCCTTCCCTATCACCCTATTTTCTCACTTCAAAAAGCTCTGACAGAGCACCAAAGCCATGAGTCTGTGGAATGTTCCCAGAACATTATATAGAACTATGTCTAGGTAATCTGGTTCCTATATATCCTCCTACCACAAACATGTGTATTCAAGAATATTCTCACACATTGTAAAGTATTTTAAAATCTTAGTTTTCCAAAGTGTTAGCATGGTGAAGAGGCTTTGGGGTCTTTTATGTGGTGTATTGAGTACAGCGTGTGAAAGAGTCCCTGGCTTCCTTTGCTTGTTTTATGGATCTGAAGAGACAGCAATGACACAACCTTATGCTTATCACTCATATTATTACCTTATAATTCTTTGCTTCAAGAGCAGTGACCTAGATTATTTTCTAAACCAGCCTGTTACTGGTCATTCTAAACTATTTCACTGGTTAAAAAAAAAATAATACCAAACATTCTCCAGAAATAAATAAGCACCTTGTACTTAGTATGCTTCCTATTTAATTATTTGCCTAAAAAACAGTCACCTTTCATGACTCATACAGCAAAATCTACAGCAGGTAACATTTCTAAATGCACAGCTATTGCTCAGCTAGGAAATAGCAGAAAGTAGGACATTTGAGCACGTGTGTGCATCTGAATGTGTTCTGATAATCACTGTACTTTGAAGCACTAGATACTTTTGTGAAATTAGTAGATTTTAATTTACATTCAAATGCAAACTATTGTGATTTAGTTTTTAAAAGAATATGTAACACAAATACATGCTGCATTTCTTTTCTCATTAGAGATCATGTAACACAACTACAGGGCAAAGTAGTAAATCCTTTCCTTTATTGTCTGCTTATTTTTACACTAACCTGCTCTAAAACCTTTAGCCTAATTCCCCACACATGTTGATGATTTCAAGAACCAAAAAAATCAGTAAATTATTTTATAACTTGCAAAAATAGAGAAGAAAAACCAACTCAAAATATGTCTCTGAAATAATAAGGAATGCTTTGCAACAATTCCCTACTGCTTGGCAGCATTCTGTCAAGATTCTTCATTTGAAACCAGTTAATTGTCCTCCTTTTAGATTTAAGATAATATAATAGGTAGTAGTCAATCTGTTCTTTTTGCTTTTAACACTTAAGAGGAGTTTAGTCCTTGTTTTATTTTAATTACCCAATTAAATTCTTAGTTGTATTGCTATCTTGGGATCAAAAGGCTGCAAATGATTATAGGTTTTGTGTTAATAGCAGGAAAATAGACCTAACCAAGTACAATATTCATAGGAAATGGCAGGCATGGGTTTGAGTACAACTAAAAAGATCAAAGCCTTTTAAATGACAGTTGCATAGTTTGATACATCAATGCTTTTTTTTAATCTCCTAAGTTCTCTGACTTCCAATTTGGACTCAAATCTCTGGCAATCTAAGACTTACCTATCCTATTAGACTATGTGACAATGTCGTCAGACTTACCACAGGTTAACCCATCACTTCACACTCAAGTGCAATATAAGCTTCAAAATAAATTGCTCTTGAAATAAATAGTCATTTGTTTAGTGCCTTCCAAAACACTTTGGAGAGAGAAAACTACTCTAGAGAGATAAAAGTAGGTCGGGAGGGGAGTACAATAAAAAGGTATTGAGCTGAGTGGTGGGGGGATTGGCATTTCCAGTAAAAATTATTTACAATAAAAACATAAAGACTTCGGAACAAACTTTTTGGTTTTTTTTCCTGCTGAATTATTTCCCACTCATCAAACAATATTATGGAAGGATTGATTTCAAGGAACCTAGACAAATAGCCAGTCTCAAAAAAGAAAGGTTTTTTTTAACTGTGTTCCTTTCTCAGAAGAGAGCTAAATCCTTTCACAGAAAAACAAGAAGGTTTATAGCCTTTGATCTGTCCCACTTTGAGAAGTCCTGCAGGCAGTGATTTCATGTCCAGGGCATGAACCAGTGCTGTAGATGTAGGTGGGTAATTGAACCAGGCATCTATAGTGTTAGACTGGATGTCAAGAACCAAGAATACACCCTGGGCCCGAATCAGCAACGCTCTGCTAAGTAAAGTGTCCAGTCTGCTGTCCCTTTAGACAAGTCTCAAGATGAGAACACCATTCCAGAGTCACTACACGTTGGCTAGTTAAGGAACAGAAGGATAAAAGGACAGGAGACAGTGAAGGAGGCTGGTTAGACAGGGTGTGGATCTAGAACTTGGACAGAGGCAACAACTCCACTGCAGCAGGGAACCTTCCTGGAAGCCAATAGCTGCTTCCTCTCAGAACCTCCAGTCCTCTAAGCTTCCCAGCTAGAAGCAACTTCCCTTGGCCTGAGCATAGGAACATCTGCCCTTTTGGACACTCTTTAACAACTGTCATGCACCTTGCCTTTTGCTGCAGAAGTGGTGGCTGCAAAGCGTCCCAGACCTCCACACCCACTGCCTCCAACCCCGCCCACCCACGCTCCTCAGGTCCGCAACCCCCTCCGCTCGCGTCATCCAGGCGATGCTACATTTGCTAGGTTCAGAGGCTGGGAGCGAGCAGCCACTTGCTGCCCGGCCGGCCGTGGGAGGTCTGGATGCCAGCGTGGCTGGCTCTGAGCTCCAGGTGTCAGGGCGGCCGCGGAGAGCCATGATCTAGTGCGCCGCAGTGCCAGCCTTAATCGCCCCGCTGCAGCCGCAGGACAGATGATCCCCCGCCCCTCCAGCATGACTACAAATCAAAAAGAAAAAAGAAAAGAGCTCCAGGTCTCTTCCCACACAATGCCAGCCAGGGATGCCGCACACTCCTTGTGGACAGCAGGACTGATTTGAGAAAAGACTGCACCCAGTCTCCTTTGAGACAGCTGCCACCACCAGGCAGCCCTCCGAGCCTGGCCGCCTGAGGGTTACTCGCCCACAACTCCGTTAGTCCCACACGCCTCATACTAGACACAGGGAAGTAAACCCCTGGGACCGACTCCCCAAATCACCTGCATTTGCATTTCTTATGTAATATACTGCAAGTTTCCATGGTTGGAGCCCTTTGAAATCTAGGCGCATGATCTCCAGGAGGCATAAGTCAGGGACCCGCTGGTCATTCTGGGACCCACACACAGGGTTTCCACGCGGGATTTTAAAAGGGGAAGGGACTTAGATGACATACACTAGAGGTATATGGGCTTGTCCTCTGGGTCCTGGTTCCCCCAGGCACAAGCCCTGCTCCAGTGCTGACTGTTCGCAGGCTGGATGTGTCAGAGGCAGACTAGGGAATGAGTTAATAACACCCAGAGCTAGACGGGGGAGGGAGGCGGGGGCTGACGGACGAGCCAGGTCATGAGGGAGGGGGCGCTTTTACTTTGCTAAAGGTGATGGGGTGGCGAATATTGTGCAAGCTAATCAGAAAGTCTAAAGCTACGTCCCCGGAGGAGCAGAAGTAAGGCAAGCTCTCTGCTCTTCCTCCTGGCACAGCCATAAGCCATAAGCCATAATCCCTACAATATTCCATCAGACACGGGAGACCAAATCCATTTAGTGGGGGGATTCTAAAAAAGTTTCCTCCTCCCTCCTAGTGATGGATCGTGTCACAGCTAAGAGCTGTTGATCAGGGTTTTCGGGTCGGGAGGACGTAGATCCGGCGGTGGCTACTTGTTTATTCATGCAACACCTCTGTATGCAACACTGTCCGGGTTCCTTGCATGTTCCCTGGCCTGCATAGCAAAACTGCAGACCTAGCTCGGTGAGCAACAGACAGGGTATTACGAGGAAAAACAGAATATGATGCATGCTTTGCTTACCAGTTGGGTTCTTGTTTTTCTTAAGACTCTTGCCACAAAGACACTGCAGCATATGCGTTCCTTTGCTGAAAATGTTCCAAAGAAACCACATTGATTTGGGCGAAAAGCAACCCAGCAGCTTAGACACCCTGAGAAAGAAGAGGCCCTTGTGGTTGCATAATAATAACTTGAAATCAGTTCTCCTGAAGAGGGGCACCGGTTTTACCATAGGAAAAACGTTAATATTCCGGATCTTCTCCCAGTTTTTTCCCCTCACGTGGTATATCTCTTTGAGACTTCTCAGCGATTGTTTTTTCTCGGCCAGGGTGAATGATTTAGCCCCTCTTGATCACCACTGGATCATGACCAAAGGGTTGGTGAGAAAAAAATCCTTTTTTACATGAAGCCAAACCAAAAAAAGCAAAGAAATCCCAACCGAGACCAGAACTAATCAGGAAGAATAGTAATGCACAAAAGATCCCCAAAGAGAAAATCATAGCCTTTTACTCAATGGAACTGAGGATGGGCGGATCTGCAGAAGGCAAGCCGGATTCATCTTAGCGAGAGAAGTCTGCCATTGTCCCTAGGAGAGAAGGAAAAAAAGGAGGTGGGGGTGGAGAAAAAAAGGAAGAAAGAAAAGAAAGAAAGAAAAACAAAACAAAACACCACCACACACACTCATACACCAATACCACCTCCTAAATGGATCTGGCAGCCAAAGACTGAGCCTTCTCTCTCCCGCGGCCAATTTTTTTTCTTTTTTTTTCTTTCTTTCTTTTTTTTTAGTAAGCAGTCACCAGAGCTCCGTGGGGTTGGACTGAAACTGCAGTTCTTAATCACGAAGAGAAGATGTAATGTAGATGCCCCCTCCCCTTGTCAGTCTCCTAGTAGGTAGAAAGCGCCACAAATTTCCTTCCTCCTTCCTTACACTCTTCCTTCCGTCTCCAGGCACCGTGAGCATGAGGAAAATCTCTCCTCCGTATTTCTCGCCCAGCCTTGGCTGTGAGTTACAGGCATTGGAGGGAGGAGGAGTTGAAGTTTGCATTGAAAAGACTGGCTTTCCATGACGTAGCCACGTGCTTTCAGACCCGTCACCAGTGAGGTGCCTCATCCAGCCTTGGGAGGGACTGTCACTGCAGTGTATGCCACCCCTCCAGAGCGCTCCCCTCCACCAACTCCAGACAGGCTCAGCCAACCCCAGAGACCCTCTTCCTCCTCACCAGCTCATAGGCCTGCTGCTGGCTCTTAGAGTCAAGCTCACATTCTGCTGTTAAAAACGAATTCAAAAAAGTATAATTAACAATTATAATGAGCAAACCTTAGAAAATACACGGGGGAGGAGTTTAATGGAATTGCAAAGAGCCAAAACCAACTCCACTTTTCATCCTCAAAAGCAGCATTAAGGCACCTTAGATATTAAGGAAAATTCAAGTCCCTTTCTTTCTTGGGAAGTGATTCCCACTTAACGTGTTCATGAAAAAATATAAACCAGGTGGATGGGCAACACATTTCTAGAAACAGCCCTATTATAAAAGGACAGACACAAGCCTGGCAGTGGTGGCACATGCCTTTCATCCCAGCTAGCACTCAGGTGACAGAGGCAGGAGGATATCTGAGAATTAGAGGCTAGCCTGAATTTCAGGACAGCCAGAACTACACAAAGAAACCCTGCCAAAAAACAAAAACAAACAAAACAGCAACACAAAAGGACAAACTCCAAAATCTAGATGGAAAAGCATATTTTGTGTGTGTGTGTGTGTGTGTGTGTGTGTGTGGAGAGGGTCAAAGGTGCAGAATATAGTTATGCACTTTTTAGACAGATAGATTATTCCTTTGAAATACTTTACTGGACAGTTTCGTGCTCTAGACAGTGCTTTATTTCTGCCTTCTAATCGAACCAGCACTAAACTCATCCTTCTCCATTCTCTATGCCTATCACACAGACTATAGTATCACCCCAGCAAAGTGGGCACAACCTAATCTAGCCTTCTATTTTCCCAGAAACTCTAAGGATTTGGGGCAGAGCTGTTGATTTTTTTTCTGGGTGGGGTAAGGAATGCAATGTACAAAACAGTACAGACTGCTACAAACAACAATATAACAAACTGCAGTGTTCCTACAACTCAAAACTCATAAAAATTTGTGCCAATTCCTATGTGTGAGCAGAGAAACATCACTCACTCTCTTTAAGTATTTTTGCCAGTTTGATTCCATTTCAACGGGAAAACATTAAAAAGTCAATTCTAATCTTTAACTGTTTAGAAATTCCAGGTTATTTGTTCAAAAAACATTAAAACTACTACCTTTACCATCAAACTTTCTTTTAAGTAGGTGTGTAATTAGATAAACTTTTGTGGAATTGAGGACTGATTGAAGAGACTGGTTTGTAAAATAAATCTGTTATAATCTGTCCAGAAAAAAATAATAAGTATCTTCCCTACTCCTGCCTAGTCTCATAGTTGAGAAGCTTTTCCAAATGCTAAAATTTGTTACAAATATTTGTTTGGGAAAAACATTAATAAATTTTACATTGGTATAGAAGAATTAAAATGTATAAATGCTAATAAAGACAAGGAATTAAGGAACAAATGGCAATGACTTTATGTATCAAAATAAACATGTTATTAAATTGCTAATTTTAAATCAATTGCTAGTATTAAACATAGTCTAAAATGTTTGGGAGATAGAGAAAGGGGAAACACATGCATCTACTGCCAAATGACTTACTACAAAGAACCCTGGGAAAAATGAAGAATTTAATCATTCTTTGAAAGAGAAAGAATGAGATAACCACTGCCAAACAAATAGATTAATTTTTACATCAAGAAGAGAAAGATATTTTATGCTGTTTCTGTAATATTCTTTAGTATCTGTCAGGGGGTTCTAGAATTTCCCATAAAGTTCTTCTGTGCAAAATTCAGAAAGACAATTGAGTAAAAAACACAGCTTATGAAGGTCCTGCAAACTTACCAGGCTGTAAGGTTCTGCAAAAGTTTATTGAGTTACCAGTTCAAAAATAGAATAACAATTGGGGAATTATTTAAAACTTTTATATGTGATATCTGTGTAAATTGTATTTCTCAAACCAAGATTTATTGAAATTACACATTGCAATGTCTTCTCTGAATCATGAAAGAGAAAGATTTCCATGTAGTAAGTCTTTTAACACTAAAATAAAGAATGATTGCCAGACACCTATGGTCTCCTTTCTTGCCTATTGTTGAAAAATGTATTTCTTTGTCTCACTTCCTAAGAATCTATTATACTAGGCACTGTTTTGCTTAAAAACAGAAATATTTTTGAAAATCTAACAATTGATATTTTATATTTATACATCAAATCTACTAATACATTATTTATTCATTTGAAATAAGCTGTTATATTGTTGAATAAACATCAACAAAAACTCACTTTTATCTAGGAGGAAGAAGACAGTTCTGATAGGTTCTGGCCATAGTAATCAATCATGCAACCAGTATCACTCTGAATTAATTATAGAGAGTACTGAGTATTCACTCTGAATGTGGTTATAGAGAGTACCATATTAGATACTAAGTTAGGAAAAGGAACCAGTGACAGAAGAGAGACCAAAGGTGGTCTAGGATCTCATATCTGGGAACATCCACAATTTGTATCATGCTGACTTGAGTTCCAGACTATTATTTAAGTTTCATTTTAGAAGAGAGTCAAAAGCTTGATCAGTCACACTAAATTCAAGTAAATATTACTTTGCAAAAATGAAAACTAATATGAAAAGATATACAGGTCTTGAATGCTTGTGAATAAAGAAGAGATTCTAAAACTGCAAAATTGATGGTAAAATTTGCAATGAATTGCTTTAAAAATCATGATACTGTATTTTCATGAGGCTACAGTAAAATCATGTGGTATTCATTATCAAATTCACGTTAATATTGAACTTGCTCTCAATATGTCATAGTAAACAAATATAAAAGTAAGTGTAATACTCAGGACTTCAGGACACAACTAACATTCTATTTATTTAAAGATCTGACAGAACTTTCATGAAATCAGTCACCAAAACTCTGCTAGCTGTTCTTGGCTTTTTCTGTTTGTTCCAATAGCTGCTCTTCTGTTCTGCCTTTTAGTAATCGTTTAACCACCACAGTTTTGGGAATACACAGAAATAGTCTGAGAGAAAGCATAATTCCTAACAGCCATTATAGTTTTAAACATGATCATACGAGAAAATTCTGACCTATGATATGTGAGAATTGATGTGGACAATTTCCTCCTCACAGTCTTCAAAATAAACTGTGTAGCTCCCATTTCTCTGATCCATCCTTGCTATGTGCTAGAAGGCTTGATGGGAGCGTCTGGGACAACAAGCATAGGACCACATACTGAAAACAATGGAATATAAGGTTGATCAATCTTGGACCTTGGACAGAGTCACTCACCCATCCTGGACAACTTGCCTGCCTCTGAACTGTTAAAGAGGAACTTATAACTTGATGGAGCCTGTATTGATCCCTTTCCATTGCTACAACAAAATATCATAAGTTGGTAAATTAAAAACAACAGTGTTGTAGAATATTAGTTGAAGATGTATTACATTTGTTTATGCCGTGGGACAATTGTTAAATGATGCAAAGATGTGTTTCATTCTTTTATATAACATTTGTTTAACTCTATGAAGCTGTGTTACTTTGCCTGTCTAGAAGTCCTGATTGATCTGATAAAGAGCTGAATGGCCAATAGCTGGACAGCAGAAAGAATAGGTGAGACTAGCAGGCAGAGAGAATAAATAAGAGAAGAAATCTGGGAAGAGGGAATCAAGGAGCAAGAAAAGGAGAGAAGATATTAAGGGTCAGTCACCCAGCCACACAACCAGCCAGTGAGTAAGAAGCAAAGAAAGATAGAATATGAAAAAAAAAGCCCAGAGACAAAAGGTAGACAGGATAATTTAAGAAAAGCTAGCTAGAAATACACCAAGCTAAGTCTAGGCATTCATAAAAAGGAATAAACCTCCATGTGATTTATTTGGGAGCTGGGTGGTGGGCCCCCAAAGAGCAAAGAATCAAAAGAGTGAAGAAAAAAATAACCGAACACACAACAATTTGTTTTCACAGATTTGAAGGCTGAGAAGTCAAGAATAGTTCCTGCTGATGACTTATTAGAACCTCCTAACTGTCTCCTCATGTAGTGAAAGAGGACAATGAGCTTCTTTGGGTCTCTTGTATGAGGGTACTGATGACAGTCATCAAGTTCCACACTCAGTGTCCCCCTAAAGGATCTACCTCCCACTGCTGTTATCCTGAGCATTTGGTTTTACATAAGGATACTGGGAAAGCACCAACATTCTAGCCACAGCAGAGCCACTGCATTTTCATGTAATTTTGCTATAACAGTTTATCATCCTTGCTTTCTTAAAGGTAGAACTCATATTAATATTTAATAATATTAATATTGACATACAGTTGTGAGTATTTCATCAGGATAAAGGATTGACAAGTATACCATATAACGTATGACTTTATCCAGTCACATAAAGAAAAGGAACAAAATCTGTTCTTCTTACTACTTGTTGTAGCTTTACTCATCTCTTTGCTACCTTTAGGAAACCACACTTGCTCATTCCCAATACCAGCACAAAACATCCCATTGTCAAACTAAACACTGTGTTTCCTTCTTTGTTCTGCTCCCAAGGCCTTCAACTGCAACCTATAGCAGGTTGGGACTTAGGGACATGATGACAAAACCTTGCTTTCTGGAAGAAGAACTTGTAGGGAAGAGATTGGAAGACACTAGCCACATAAAAAGACCAACAGGTGTACAGAGACATTAGAGTCTTCTCATCATGAAAACTTTCCAAAACATGAAAACTTTTATTGTTTGGATGCTTGTTTCTGTAAGTGAAGACTGCTTGCTTGTTTCCTGGTATCTCAGAATAAAAAAAAATCACACAAAACTATATTAATTACAGTGCTGTTTGGCCTACTAGCTCAGGCTTCTTATTAACTCTTATATATTAAATTAACCCATTTCTATTAATCTGTGCATCTTCACGAGGCTTTAGATTACTGGGTAAGGTTCTGACTGATGCTTTCTCCTTAGGCAACTATGTGGTGCTCCTTAGACTCTGCCTACTCTCTCTTTATAGCTCTTCCAACTTGGTTATAATCTCCCTGCTATAGGCCAAAACAATTTCTTTATTAAACAATGGTAATAAAATATATTCATAGCATACAGAGGGGAATCCCACATCATGTTCCTTTATTATTATCAGTTTCTACAATTATTACTACATTTAATGAATAATTCTAACTCTTATATCTCAATTGTAGCCATAAACAACTGGTTCCTTCCCTCATGTTTTTACAATGAACCTTCCCAGAGCAAACCTTATTTCCCTCTCCTAAAGGGACTGCTCTGGGAAAGTCCCTTCAGCTATGCATTCTGCCCTCCCATACTGCCCAAGAAATGACTCTCAAATTATTTGTCTGACTCCCTTTTCTTTTTCTGTAACAAATCTGTTAAAAAGTTTAAAGATTTCTTGCTTGTTCTGCTTCATTATTACTGCAAGCAGTGGGTCCAGCTCAGAGCCCAATGCTAGACTTGAGAATAATCCCACTCTAAATAGTCTGTGGACCTGTGGTAGACATCAGTCCCTGAACACATCTTTTTCATTGTCTTCTGTGGTTAATTTTTAGTCACCAATATCTCCATCTCTTAGTCTGAGGTATTTTCATCCAAATCACAAGCATTCCTCCTGCGTAAGCATTCACAGGAACATGTCAGAATTAATTCTCCCTTGGAGAATTTCCCCATCTTTAAATACCCCAGCTCCATTGACTCTTAGGTGGAATAATGATAAAGCATGTATCTTACATTCTTTCTAGAATTTCCTTGAAAGACCAAAGCACAGTGTCACACTGGAATAACTGACTTATCACCATGTTACTCTATGTCTCCTCTTCCTTAGACTCTTAATTTTCTAGTGACAATCAGGCAAGAAAGGGCTGAATGTGAACCTTAGAGTATAGGTCTGTATTAGCTGTTCCCTAGATCAAAAATTTGTAACTTACAGATTGGCAGAAATCAATTCTTTCATACATGCCAAGTTTCTCTCCCTTAAATAATTTTATCAGTAAAATATCAATAATTTTATCTTCATCTTTCTCACTCATAGTGACTATTTTTCTCAATTGTATCTAAATTCAGAATGTGGAGGGAAAGAGGCAGACTAATTATCACTTCTTTTGACCTGTGAGCACTGGAAAATAATATAAGAAAAATATTCTCTCTAGTTCTATTATGTTCTGAGAATGTGTTAATAAAACCATGAGACATGTCAAGAGATATAAAGGAAAGCAGGAATCTCATGAGTCTTCAGAAATATGAGATTCTTTTGTCAATGTCACACAAGGTTTCATTCCCTACCAAAATGTTTATTATCGTGTTTTAAACATCTGTGACTGACAACACACCCTGAATTCCCCCCCCTCAAAAAAAACCTGAATTCCCTATCTGCCCCAACAAGAATACCAAGGACCACACTGTCTTTCCTCTGAGGTAGATTGGAGATAACTGCTCACTAATAGGACTGACACTAAGCAATCTTCAGACCTAAGAGACATGCTTATCCTATCAATGTCCATAAACGTTTATAATCCATGCTTCAAATTAAAAAATACATTAAACCTTTAATTCTATGTAAATTTCAATATGGTATAAATATATTGACAAAGAACCAAGTAAAACAATGGTAACTTTTTATAGACTATATAGACTACTCCAAGCTATGCTATTATCTTACCCATTAACCCACAATTTTCTCTTAACTTTTATCTTATTCTAAGGCAGAATGTCAGCTGCAGAAAAACATTCTCTAGATTTTAAATAGACTATATTTTGAAATGGACTATATTTGAAATAGACTATATTTATTTGAATGACTATATTTTCCATTATCATCATTTATGCCCCAGCAATATCTAAGTATGCATGGCAGCCCATTTATGGCATTTCTCCAGTTGTTTCTACCCTGGGCAATCCTAGATGCTTATGTTATTGTCATGCCCAAGGTTCCACAGTCTTCCTTTATGCTGTCTGTTCAGTGTTTTATGGACCTTCCTCATTACCTTATCCCATGCACTCCTCCAAGCAGTGCTATCTTTGGGTATCTTCTGTCATTCATTCTCATAACATGGCTGAAGTAGCAACAAAATTATAAGTATATGAGATACTTGTCTTGAACTGCCTTCTTTGCAACTCCAAAGCATGGACAATGAAACAGTCCTCAGAACAGCAGCTGAATTTGTTTGAGATAGCATGTCTCAGGAGGATTCTAGGTGTTACATGAAGAGATAGACTGCACAACAATGATATTAAGAAACATCTCCATCTACAGAAGGAAGTACACTACAGGATATAACAATGGTGCTTGAGATACTCCTGCCATGTTATGAGACATTTTCCAGGCATGAAATACATTCCTTAATTTCTGTGGTTATTTAATGAAACAACTTTAGATCCAGCACTTTAAATTTACAGGAAAAGTGAAGTTTTATATTTTTTTTGTTTTGGCTTTGGTTTTTTGTTTGTTTGTTTGTTTGGTTAATTTTTTTGTTCATTTTCTGAGAAAGAGTTGCCCTGGGACTTTCTCAGTAGACCAGGCTGGCCTAGAACTCACAGAGATCTACCTGCTTCTACCTTCCAAATGTTGGTATTAAAAGAATTCACCACCACCACCTGACTCACAATTTCTTATATGTGTACATAGTTGTGTGTGCACATTATAGGGGGCAAGAAGTGTATATCATGTTTCTTCCTTGATAGTCTCTACTTTCTTTTATGAGGGAGGGTCTCTCATTATAACTTGCCAATTTTGCTTGACTGGCTATCTAAGGAGCCCTGGAGATCTTCCAAGGCTCTATCTCCCCAGTAGTGCTGATAGTGTAACATGAGGGGCTGCTTGTTAGGGTTTCTGTCTCACTCGATACCCCACAGCCAGCAAGCCCCAAAGAAAATCACACAGAGATCTCCATAAGATTATAAACTGATTGGTCCATTATCTCAGTCTTCTTATTAGCTCTTGTAGTTTATATTAACCCATTATTCTTATCTATGTTAGCCACATGGCTCTTAGTACCTTTCAGTCGGGCAGGTTACATCTTGCTTCTCGGTGGTCTGGGCTGGAATGGGAGGAATGGG
>LOJH01013267.1:14244-24932 GCA_001685095.1 Ellobius talpinus | reverse complement strand
AATCCACCTATTTGGCAAAGAGGCATCCTCGTGCAGCCAATGGCTGAGTCCAAGGGGAGGAGGGAGCTGGGCTAGCTGAGAGGGTGGGGAGAGACACCCCCCCCCGCAGTTGGAGACCAAAAACAATTTGCCCAATCGACAAGTTCGCATCTAATGAACAAGCAAAAGCAAAGTCCAGCAGTTATGAATTTTTCATCCCAGGCGCCCACTTGGGTCTGTTTGGCAGCAGCCACCCAGCAAACTTGGGGGGTGGGAACACTAGGATTGAGGAAGACGCGGACTTTTTTTTAAAGCCAGAAAATAAATAAATAAAGGCCTGACTCCTGGTGGGCTGGCGGCTGGGCGGGAGCCCCAGAAGGCCTTGGGGAAGCAGCTGCGCCTTCTCTGTGTTCTGCTTTCAGTCTTTCTCTCAGGCCAGCACACTCTGGTTCTAGATTTTTTTTATGAAGCACAGTGGGGCGAGTGGACATTTTCTCCTCCACTCTGTGCACCAGCCTACAGAACTCTGAATAGGAGAAAGAGCTCGGAAAGTGTCCGTGCCAACAGCACAGCACAGAATGTTGGCTGGGTGTTGCCACCCCTTGGTCCCTCAGACCCTGCTGCCTGTAGGACTCAGGAGCACTCCCAAACCCTGCACCTCCTTGCCTTCTCCTCAGCCCCCAGTAAGCTCACAGCCTCCCTCGGCCCACACCCAGCCACGCACACTCCATTAGTGGTGACGGGAGATGCCAATGCAATGCAGCTCGGCTCATGAAGCTGCAAGTTTATTAAAATAGCCTCCTGTCACAGCGCTCCTCTGGCAAGCACCACACGCAGCTACAAACACAACAGCCAGCCCCTGGGAGAAGTGACAGAGGCAGAAAGACCGGCACTACTTCCCCTCGGCACCACCACCTCCCACCCTCTGCAATTCCTCCTCCTCCTGATCTGCCCTGGCTACTCACACAGCTGCCGCTGGGGTAGCTTTCTTACCTGTCCCTCAAATTAGCCTAAAATGCAAGATGCAAAAGCATAATATAAACCGGAGAAGCCTGGATGGAGAGAAGACTTGAGAAAAGATATAGCAAAACAGAAGGCAAGGGCCTTCAGGAACCAGAGGCCTGAGAGGTAATGCCAGAGAAGTCCCCAACTAGGCACTTCCTGGGGGGGCACCTCCAGGAGGACTCTCCAGTAAGAGCTCTAGGCAGCTGCATTAGGCCTCTGGGAAAGCAAAAGGAAGACAGGAAATGAAAGGGAGAGCCGAGGTAGGATATCAACAGACTGCCCAGTGACCAGTGCTCAGTCCCCACAGCCACCCACTCTGCAGGCTCAACCCTAAGTTGGCAAAGGGAAAAAGGTCACTGCTCACTCGTGCCCCTTTCCTCACCAGCTGAAACCCTGTGCTCTGTGGCCTTCTGTTCAATGGCAAAGAGGCTCCTGGAAGAACGCCTGGACTGTGCCAAAACAAAAGACCCCCCCTCCGACAATGGGAGGTGCCATCCAGCACCTGGGACCCCAAACCCTAAATGGCCAACTCCAGCGGAGTGAGTTCACAGCTGACCCGAGAGACACAGTTAGAGAGAGAACAGTGCAGGAGGCAGGTGCCATCACAGACAGGCCTCTTAGGGTGGTGTTCAATAATTCACGTCCTGTGAATAACAGGCTTTGGTCCAACCAGTCAAGGATGCTAGTTTAGCGCCTAGTGACATAAGGGACCGACTGCCTTCTCCACCTTAAGGAAGCAATTTCACTTTCTAAAGTCAAGATGAGGTCATAAAAGCTGCAAGTGAGTTTGTATTTGGTGGTGCAAAGGGTGGTGGGGATGTTGTTGCTATTCTGATTATGATTTAAATATTAAAAAAATGGCCAATATTATTCCGTGGCAAATCCTGGTCTGTTCCTTTTCAGGACTACAGTGTGATGGAACAACCCAGTTGAAAGTCTGGGTTGGGTAGCAACAGTTCCATGGCTAGTAGAGAATTCACAGGCGTTAAGGACAGTGTGAGAGCCAGTCTCTGAGGAACTGAGGAAGGAAGGAGTCAAAAAGGTCCCTGGGTGGTGAGCTGATGAGAGAGTGACAGCACCAAGAAACGTCTGCAGGAAGCTTCACAGACTGGCCGGACAGCAACAGGCCCTTCCTCATGAATCTGGAAGGGAGAACAATTGTCAACTGTCTTTCTCCTAGCTGGGGGCTATAACCTTGAAGGTAAGCAGAAGGTCATTGGGCAGTGTCTCAGGCCTGCTGTGACTTTTGCCAGCAGAACATGCTGACTTCCTGTAAGCAGGTCATCCCAGTAGAAAAAAACAGCTCTTTTTTCCATGTGTATGTCTGTATCTATGTGCATGCCCCTAGACCCCCAAACAAAAGAGAACCTTCCCCTTTTTCACTAGGAGACAACCTAGGCACCAGGCACCCTTTGGAAGATTACCTGTCTCTGTCCCAACTCCTTCCTTTCCTGTCCTACCCTCTGTCTGGAGGTCACACTCCTGCACCCTGATGCACCAGACCCAAGCCAAGACTGGAAAATATTGATGATTTAAGATGCTTCCAGGTCTGATTTCAAACAGAAATGATGGTTCAAGGGTTGGAAAGAGCAAATGTGGGAACCTACAGATTGCTGGGGAAGAGAAGAAAGGAAGAGAGAAAGAAAATGAAAGAAAAAAATCAACCAAAGGGAAAGGAAGCAGGAATGCTTAGAGCAACAGGGGAAGGACAGAGAGAAGGGGGAGTTTGGAAAGTACTTTCTCCATTTGCAAGAGAAG
Source organism: Ellobius talpinus (assembly GCA_001685095.1). NCBI lineage: Eukaryota > Metazoa > Chordata > Mammalia > Rodentia > Cricetidae > Ellobius > Ellobius talpinus. The sequence goes on along the minus strand of LOJH01013267.1, from coordinate 22,190 downwards.
TCAAGACACCAGAGATAACACTTTCGAAATCAACATGGATTTTTGGTTTTTGGGAGAGAAAATTTTAACTTCATGAAAGAAAGGCCTCTCTTACTTTTGAGAAGATAAAACTTGGTGAAAACACAGGAGTTTCTATTGAGATGCTGCTCTGATGCCCGTCCAGCCACCATGGAGAGAGATGTGTCATCGTTCCCCCCCAAAGATTAAGCAGGCCACAGAAACAGAAATTTAACCGGAGGAAAAGAAAGAGAAGCAGAGGGCAAACCAAGAGCACAGAGCTGGCTGGAAGCTGCAAAAAAGTCAAAGACGAAGAAAGGAAAGAACGAATAAGCAAGAAAATAGATAAGGCTCCAAAAAAAGAGTAAAAAAGAAAGAAAACTAAGAAAAATGGTGGTTTCCAGGGGTGGAAACCATGAGGCTCTCAGAGCAGTCCTGTGAGCTGAGGCCTTGCGGGTTATTTGAGGAAAATAGAGAACACACCCAGTCCTTCACTTACATCTACAATATTAAAAATCCTTCCAGGAAACAATAAATTTCCCAAAACTGATACAGATTTTGTAACTGGCCTTTGCCTCCCAGTAGTGAGGCTAATAAGCACAAGAGGCCTTGTTTCAAACACCCAGCCATGGGTAGGTCTCTTTACCTTTAAAAACAAAATCATATTTGTCCCCAAGCTGCTGGCTTCTGGGCCTAGAATATTCTCTCAGATCCTGGGCACCATGGCCCACACTTGTTAAGCACTCACAGTTTAAGCCCATGGCTGTGCTCTAAGGAGAAAGCATCAGATATTCCAGGGTCTATTTTCCTACTGCGTATCTGCAGAGTAGGTAAGGAAAGGCATAGGAAATTAGAAAGGCCACAAATAGAGGCTCGGTGAGTTTGCCTAATTCCTGGCATTTATAATTCTGCCTGGGTCTGGGCTGAAAGGGGACAGCTTCATACATAACCACCACACACACACACACACACACACCTCCCATCTTGTCAGATCTGTGCTCCTCCCTCAGGAGGCTAGGAGAGGCTGTGGGCAGACACTGGACCTCAGGCCACAGCAAAGGAAGAGAGACCTGGCTGCTTGTCCTAGGGGTGGGTGGGGCCTCCCTCTCTGGGGGAGGCAGAAAGAGGCTCTGCTGCTCAGTGAAACTATCCAAGAGTCTGGAAACGCTAGGAATGGAAACCGGAAAATGCACTTTCCGAGGAGGCTCCCGATAATTTGGACAAAGCGGGTTTTGGCTGATTTGGGCCTCCATTCAGGAACAGCAGCCACCACCACGGGGCTTGTGTGAAAAATGTCCTTGGGTGAGACGATGGACTTGCCCACACCAGAGCTGGGTCTCTCTTGGGGTTTGTCTCAGAACCAGGCCACATAATACTCCTGTAAAATGCCCCTGGGCACCCCCACGCACTGCCTTTTCTCCTCCTTGCTACAAATCGGGAGCTGTGGCCTGGGACCGGGCCAACAAGCAGCCTCATTCCTGGCTGGAAGGCTCCCCTGAAGGTTCCCCTCACCCTCTTGGCACAGAACAAGCTAGGATAGGGATGGGGGTGTTAGAGGAGATGATCTATTCTCTCCAGTGCCTCTGGAGATTGTTTACTTTCATCTTGTCTTCTACTGGGAATAGGAAACAAAACCCTAGTCTTTAATTCATTATTTAGCTTGAAACTTCCGTGTCACCAAATACAAGTAAATGCTGGGAAGGCCAGAATGCTCTCCTCTCTAGTCAATGGGCTGAGTGGGGATGGGGGCCTTTCAAAGACCAAAGACCAGCAGGACAGGTGAAGGGCCAAAGGCTTCAAGGGGCCAAGGTTGTGTGGTGCCTCACCCACCTGGTTGGCTTTGAAAGTGTCACTCCACAGTGGCCCAGGGCTCAGGAAAAGGGAGGAACCACACAGACCAGCTTCACAACTTTCTCTAAAGAACAGAAAAACTGACAAAAGGCGAGAGAAGGAAAAAAAGGGGGCTGCCCTAGGTGAGGTCTTTGCTTCCAGAACAAGAAAAAAAGCATCTGCCGGGTTAGGGAGGCCTGGGCCAGGGCAATGCTGGAGCTGCCTATAGGTGCTGCAGCACCCTCCTTCAACACCCCCCCTAAATTCGAGCACACAACCTGCACTCCCAGACACCCTGACCCCCAAGAGCTCAGTCAGGATCCACTCCACCCCATTTTGATTTTTGCTTCTCTGTGCTTCAAGAGGGGAGAGGGATGCAGAGAGGCCAGGCCTCTCTAGATCCCTGTACCCAGCCAGCCTGCACGGTGGCACCCTCAGCCCTAAGGGAGCCTCTTTCTTTAGTTGCTGCAGCAACAGGCAGAGCCCCGAGCTCTGGGGTTTTCACTGCTCAAGGGTTCTGGGAAAGCTGGGCCGGCTCTGCCTGGGCAAACAGCTTACCCCCAAATGTTCAGTTTCAGACATATTCTAATCCCTCAAAATATACTGCTCCCCAATTATTTTATGGCCAGGATCACTGCCAAGAAAACCCTAGATTCCTCATTTCCCCGGTGCCTAGCCCCTGCAGAGAAAGGCTGGCACCAGGGCCTGGAGGATTTCGGACGGTGCCCACCCTCTGCCTCCCGCTCATTCCCTCCCGGGCTCCCTTTCTTTCTCACCCTCTCTCCCCCTCTGTGTCCTCCAGCTCCAACACAAACTGTTTGCACGGGAAGTCTCCCTCTATGACCCGATTCAGCACACACAAGAGAAAACTGTGGGCGACAGACCCAACGTCCTAACGAACTTGAGTTAATTAATGCTAAGGAAGAAAAGAGGCGCCCTCGCTCTGTTGAATCACGGTTCACTAGTCCTTTCAGTTTGCTGTGGGTGGAGGAAAAAAAAGAGAGGCTTTTTGGTTCAAATATTTTTGGGGGGCAAAGAGAAAACAAAAACACCGCAGAAGGGCTGTGGGGGGTGGAGGGCGATGCAGTCACTACCTGCCCAAGAAGCATAGAGGCGAAAAGAGGGAGCTTGTCCTGGGCGGCTAGGAGTTCTCCCTTGCGCTTCTGGCCAGAGCTGACAGCAGAGAGAAGGAAGGCAAACGGTGGCGACTATCATTGGCCTGTTCAAACACAGTGCTCCAAAAATTATACCGTCAGACTAAAAGATGCACGCTTTTTAAAAAGTCCAAATCTAAAAATTCAATTTGAACACAGCCGTGAAAACGTTTTTACACTATAGAAAATTGAAGTATGGATGGCAAGCACACAAAAAATTTAAGTGCAAAAAAAAGAGGTGGTAATGGAGAGGGCAGGGAGAACAGCTGCAATTTTGCTTTCCAGATGTTGACAGCAAAATATAACTGGCAAGGAAGGTACTACTTTCACCCTCTGGTTCTGAGAAGAAATCTTCTATACCTAAATCTTCCAGGCAGCCTGCAGGCCCTCCTCAGTATGGACCACACGCCTTGGAGTTTTGTTGGGGGGGAGGTTGTTTAATTTCTTTATCAGCCCACTAATTTTTACAAGCCTTCCCACCATTCCTATCAGGAAGAACTGAGTAAAGCAAGCTGGAGCACATTTTTATTTAAATTTGAATTTTAAATGTGTAATGGGTGGCCTTTCCTTTACCTTTGGGGCCCAGAATTTCTTTCTTTTTTCTTTTTCTTTCTTTTTTTTTAAACAAAATTTTTAGTAGAAGCCGCTGTATATAAAGAATGCTCACATTGTGAGTGCATCGCTCCTTACCTTTCCACAAAGAGAACACACCCATGCAACTCCACCCAGGTTAAGAAAGAAACATTTTCAGTATTACTGAACAGGCCTTAACATTCCAAGCTATAGAGTTTCCATAATTTAGGAATCCTTAAGAATAGTTCTGCAAAAACCAAAGGCCTCAATGTGAACATTTTTGTGTGCACGCACCTTGGAGACCAGAGACCAGTGTGTGTGCTCATGTGACCCCAGAAATGTATGGTGAATAGAAGCCCCTCTCCTCCTCAATAATGCAGGGGAGAGAGTCTTTCTCTGTGTGTATCTGCCCAACACTGATTCCATCAACAGGGCATCCAACTGTGCAGCAGTTCAGCAAACTAGCAGCACATGGGGGGGAGACAGGACCCACGGAGCCAAAAGCCAAAAGCCTCAGTGACTGGGGAGCAAGGCCCCTCCTCTTGCCCTGCCTGGAAGCAAAGGGACTGTGGCTCAGGAAGCTCCTAGGGGTGAATGAACACTCTCCTGGCAATCGGAGCCCATTACTACCCACCAGATTCCTGCCAGGAGATGAAGGGACAAGGGTACAGGAGGAGCAGGCCAAGGGAGAAGCAGGCAGCTGCAGGCTAACTTGGGGTTCTGGGACCAGTCTGCCCCTGAGGAAGGCCGAACTCTGCGTGTCTGCCTACCCCTTCCCTAGACCCAGCTGGCTCCCCCCCAACTTTCACTAGCACTAAATTTACTTTATAATTTTAAAATTAAATTTAAAAAAACAGGAAAGAGAAAGCACTGAAGGCAAAATACCTCCCACGATATCTCTCTAAGGAGGAAAAAAAAGTTTCTGCTTATGTAAAAAGATGGATGCAAGGGATGGTTGAAAACTCTGAGCAGCAAATAACCAGGAAAATGAAACACATTTAATTAAAGACACCTGAAGCAAATAAGTAAATAATAAATAACTGTTGCAGCTTGCAGGCACTCTGTGGGATAAGCCCCCACCATCTCTTCCTGCCCACTTTCCTTCCTTCTCCCCTCCAATACTCTGCTGGCCCTTTACTTCTCAGTGGTCCCTGCAACTTCTGGGGGGAAGGCCTGAGCCCCAGGGCAAACCTCCACAGCCCTGTTTACAACCCCATCCGGATTCCCACATCTCTCTGGGCAGTGCCAGTCCGTGAGCATTCTTCCTCTGGAATCCAGGCCTATGCCTATGTGTAGCAGCATTTGTGCTGCCTAAAGACAAGATGCCAGGTCCAGCCCAAGCAGGCAGATATCTCCCCTAGAAAGGGCACAGGACCTCCAAGGGCACAGGACTGCCAAGGCAGCTCTCCAGAACCGCACTTTCCCTTTGCACATGGGCTGGGGAAAAGAATTATATAGCTTAAATTGAAATAAGTCCTCCCTTAGGGCAATTTTTAAAAACACTAGATCCTTTCTGGGGTGAGGGCTGCTGGATTAACAGAGCAGGAAAAGGTGGGCAGATCTCTGAGTGTTCAAGACCAGCAGGGTCTACACAAGTGACCTCCAGGACAGCCAGAGGGACACAGTGAGACACTGTCTCAAACAAAACAAAACAAAACCCAGCAAAATACGGAGAAGCTACTTCCCTATCCCCGGGCTGGCTCTCCCTAAGCCGGCCAGAAGCCTGGGAAAGGTGCCCTCACTGGCATGGGTACCAGAGCCCTGCTTCTTTCTTCCTTTCTTTTTAAAACCGCTCTACCTACTGCAAACCAGGCAGCAGGTCAGGGCCCAGGGGCGGGGAGAGCGTCGTCTCCAACTCTGGGAGAACTCTGGGAGAACTGCCTCCCGGCAGCAACTTTCCCACTTTCTACGAGTCAGTTGAGTTCCAGGGAAGGCGGTAAGGAGGGAAAGAGCGGGAATTAAAACTAACTAGGTTGGCTGGCCTAAAAGCACTCTTTGGGTCTTTAAATAAGACGATGCTGAATGGAGAGGAGAGAGAAGACATGAGTTATTCCTCACGCTTTAATTATTCCAATGCTTACAATTATTTTTTTAAGCCACTACATTAGCCAATGATACAGTCTAACCCCCAACAAAGCTGGTATTTCCCTCTGATTACAGACTCGGCCGTGGCAAACCTGGGCTCTGTCTACAGGGGCAGCACAAAAGTGCACTCCTAAATGAAACACAGGGCTTATTATTATTATTAAAATCAAAATAGCGCCTTTTCAGCGGAGGGCATCCCATGCTTGGTTCTACCAGGGAAATCGGCCACTGAGCACAAAGACGGAACATGGGAATGCTGCAGCCCCACCATCGGAGGTCACCACATTTTTCACGTATTTTCCTTTTCTTCTTTTCTTTCTGTTTCTACCATTCAGCCTCAGTTTCGCACACTTAAAAAAGTAGTAACAAAACTTTATATGGAAAAAATTAAGTGCGGAGGGAGGGAACCTGAACAATAATAAGGCGCTAAGTGTGGCCGGGGCTTTCCAAGTGGGGTAGGGGAAGTTTGCAGCTCAGGTGGGTCGTCTTGGGGTCCAGAACCCATGGTGTAAGCCTACGTGTTAACCACTTGCCCAGGGTCACCTCCCCGCAGGGAGCAACTGCGAGCGAGTTGAGTCACATACAATTGGGGAACGAAATGAACCCACCATTAAAGCGGACTGAAGTAGTTCAGAACTGCTCCAGTGGCGCCTGAGAGTTCCGCAGGCAGCTTCTTGGGACACCTGGGGGTGGCTCTGACTCGTGGGCATTAGCCTACACCAGCTCCCTTCTCCAACAGGTTCAGCATAATCGGTATAGGTTCTTTCCCCACTTCCCCCACTTTTCCCTCTTCCCACCCTGAGACGAAGTCTCCCGACAGAGCTGGTAGCTCTGGCTCCCTAAATTCAAGAAGTCAGCCCCAAGAGACAAAACCATGTTGCTCATGGGGACAAAATAAAAAATTAAAATTAGGGTGATTTTTGTTATTTTTTTCTTTAAACAACACAAAACAAAGGACAACAAAAACCAGGCTGGACAAGGCAACTCGATTCCCGCAGCCTGAAAGCAAAGGAGAGGTGGAAGCGCATTTTCTGCCACTTGGTCACATTTCTTCCCCAGGCTCCTTGAAGGCTAAACGCCCCCAACCCCAGCCAAGCACTGGAACAAAAATCTCTCGGGATACTTCCCCGCCAATGCTCCCTACAAAGCGGCGGCTTCGGGAGGGTCGCCGGGCTCCTGGGGCCGCAAGGCTGTTGGACCGGACTGATGTCCCGGCGGACGCCAGGCTTTTGAACCTCTCAGGAAAAAACACCCCAGCAGCAGGTGCCGTGCTGAGTCCAGAGCGCTTCAGCCACAACCCGGCTCTCTCCCGTAGGCTGAACGCCAGCAGAGAAACTGAGACAAAGCAGCCCTGGGCAGCACCCCGCATCCTGGAGGGGACCCTCGAGGCACCCGACATGGGGTGGCGTGGGTAGTTCCTGAGTCAGAAGCCGGGACACGTCGGGCTTCACGGAAGGCACGGGCTCCCTGCGCCAACTCCAGCGAGTGCTTAGCGGGTGTAAACGGTCAGGTGTGCGGTGCCCGTGGTCCCTTTCACACTAGACACGCTTGTCTCCCTTCACTGCCCGCGAGACAAGGTGTCAGCAAGACCCACTCCAGTCCTCCGCGGTCCCAGTGCCACAGGCGCGTTGCTCTGCGGCGCCTCGACGCCCACTCCCGCCTTTTTGCCTCGGTGCCCGATGCCCGCTGTGGCCCGCGCGACCCCACCGTCCCTCTAGGCAGAGCCGCGCCGTGCAGTTAGGACGGTGCCAGGTGCCAGGGGCGACAGTCAGTCAGCGCTGCTGTTCCTCCTCCAGCCAGGGCCCTCGGGAGACCTCATCACCATCCCCACCCACACTTGTCCCCTGCTGAGTCTTGAGTCAGTGGCGGCAGCGGGTCCGGGGTAATGCCACACGCTGCGGTGCCAAGAGAACACCCGTGGGGCTACTACGGGGAAGGCACCCATAAGCGGGTGGCGGCACCTACGGGGAGCACAGAGCTGCAGGCACGTGATGGTGTCTAATGGACTGGAGAGGGGTCTTAAGATCACAAAGGGCAGCAGTGACAGGACGTCGGGGCTCTCTGGGGAGTCCTCACTGCGTTCCTTCTGAGCCACTCCTAGGGTCTCAGAAGTCCGGCGCTCCCGGCCGGCTGGACGTACCCGAAGCACTTGAAAGCCCCAGTGGCCACATTGGACTCTGCTGGCGGGTGGCAATTTAGCCAAGGGTGGGTGTAGGGGGACATTAAATTTTTAAATGTCCTCTTTGTGAAATGAGGTAGATTGAGGTAGAGAGGAGAGGTAGAGAGGAGAGGGAGAGGGAGAGGGAG
>LOJH01013267.1:0-13839 GCA_001685095.1 Ellobius talpinus | reverse complement strand
AAAGAAAGAAAGAAAGAAAGAAAGAAAGAAAGAAAGAAAGAAAGAAAAGGTTTTGCAGGTTTGGTTCCGGAGCCTAGTGGGGAGTGGAAAGTCCAACCACATAGGGAGCAGGAAGGGCGAGGGGGAGTAGTTCTTACTGAAATATATATAAAAGGTAAAATTGCAAATATAAATTCTGCACAGGCAGGAGCGCCACTGGGCAGCAGCCTTCTGAGGCAACTCACCTGTGCCCCCAGGGCATTTGAGGGAGCGGATGTTCTTCAAAAAAAAAAGGGAGGGGAGTGGGAATTAGGCCTTCCCTACTGGCCCCTTCCCCCCTAACAGCCTGAATAAGGCTTTGGAGCCAGGTGCCCTGGGCAGTCTGGCAGGTGTGTAGTTCACGTGAAACACACGCGTGTGCAGGCTGAGGAGATGCTGCGTGCCAGTGCGCTTGGAGCCACAAGCGTGGGCACTAGAGGATCTTGCAAGCCCACAGACACCTGAGTCAGGAACCTCCGTGAACAGGCGCATTGTAATACACGTGCTAGGTAGGATTCCCACATCTTGGCATGAGCACAGGAGGGACTGAGTGTTGGGGCTCCGAGGCCCAACAGGGCTTCTTTAGGAGTATGTGTGCCCCCTGCAGCCTTTCTGGGGTGGTAGACCTACAAGTGAAGAAGATTAACATCCTGATCTGAGGTGACTGTGACTAGGGACTCACCACTGGATCCTGTTTAGGTGTGTGCACTTCCCCCAAAGCTTTACTGAGGTATCTCAGGAGTCTACATTGCAGGCTGTTCCCCCTGTACATCCTACGCCCAAGCTGCGGCCAAGGCCACGTGTATCCTGGTTGCTGTTGCGACCCAGAGGAGCTGAGAGCTGGGCTCCGAGTGGGCCAAGGGGCAGGGCCCTCACCCTGCAGGCTTCGGAGGGTTGTCGTTGGAGCAGTGTTGGTTTTGGCTGAGGCAGCTCCAATGGGGGAAGCCCCAAGAGCCGGTGGGGGTGGAACAAAGAAGGGGAAAGCTAAAGAAGGCTAAAAGGAGGATGAAGCGCCCTGGAATGCAGAGGGCCCCCGGGGGTAGAGATGCAGATGCCTGGAGATGCTGGGGCCTGGCCTGGCACAGGGGTGAGACCTAGAAACCACAGTGCCATTCCAGCCACGTGTACAGGGCAGGCACTGCCGCCCTGCTGCCAGACCTGAGTCTACCAGCTGGAAACCCCCCCCAGGACCACAGACTGCCACTACTGCAGACCACATGGCCATGCTAGCCTTACCATTATACATTATACACATCAGACCCACAACTCAGTGCTCATGGTACACACAGTAGCCTCCAATAGCCCTACATTGCCTAATGGCTTTTTGTGTTGCTATGGTTGTCTTTCTCGGTTGGGAGGTGATTGGTTGGGTTTCCTGGTTTGGATTTTGGTTTTGACTTTTTGAAACAAGGTTCTCACTCTAGGCCAGCCTAGTCTGAAACTATGAATACCAGGCTGGCCTCAAACTTTCAGCGATCCTTCAGCCTCAACCTCTGCCTCCTGAGTGTTGGGATTACAGGCACACATCATGCATGGAACTCCAGTGCCCACCAGAGCACCATTTGGGACCAGAGAGCTTCTGGGTCAGAGGGTTCACTTCAATTTGCCCCAGCTACCGACAGTTTCATGACCCTTAAGCAAGAGCCACAGGTTCTACTTCATAGCTTTGGCTTTGGGACACCTGGAATTCCTAGGGAGGAGGAGTCAAGTCTGGGGGGATAGGGGCAGGACTGGAAAGGTGAGGTGACCTGGTTAACTGCTCCCCAACCCCATAGGGTACCTGGCCTTTTGGCCTCTATTTTCTTTTCTATAAACAGGTTACTCATAGCTGCCCCGTGTTAGGAAGGTGGCGGGTCACAGGTACCTCTGCGCGCCCGCCGGCCCGGGAACTAACTGCTCTGGAGATGGGTCTGTAGCTGTTATTTTGATTGTGAGGAATCTATGTCTGTGACAAGCTGTGACGCTTGGTGTGATCGCATGAGGCTGGCTGTGTGACTGTGTCGCTGTGTGTGTGTGTGTGTGTGTGTGACAGGTTGTGTGTGAGACTGTGCGTGGACGACAGATTGTGCCGGTGTGCGGCAGTGCCTGTGACAGGCTGTCACCGCGCGACAGACTGCGGGTGGCGGGTGTTGCGGGCATTGCCTGTGAGTGGAGATGAGCAATGGCTGGGGCTGGGGCTGGGAGACCCTACAAACCCACCTCAGTGAGGATTTATTTGACAGTGGGGGTGGTAAGCTCTCATGGTGTGTGTGTGGGGGGTGGTATCCCACTGTCCCCTCAAATCTTGTTTTTTTTCCGTTATATTCCAGGAGGTCGGTCCATCAGTTAGCTACCCTCAGAGGAGACAGAAATTCATGTAACAAAGCACCCCCCACTGTGTCTGCTTAAGAGCTCAGTCCTTGTTGGGATTTCGGTGATCCCTAGCCCCAAGGGAGTGACTGGAGACCTCAATAAATGGAGGACCTGAGGCCTGGCTGGCTTCGTAGAGGGACAAATGTCCTGTAAACATTTCTCTCTTTTTCTGACCTAGCAGAAGGCATGGAGACCTGGAGAAGAAAGAAACGGGATTTGAGGACAGAGGACACTGACTGAGACAGGAAGGGACAAAATAAGAAGAGCTGGGGTGCAGCTCAGTGGTGGGGCACTTGCTTGCTCAAGACCCTGGATTAAATTCTCCTGCACTGGGGAAAATGGAAAGAAAGAGAAAGAACGGAAAGCCGGAGGGAAGGGAAGGCTAGAGGGGATCATGTCGGCAAGGTTGACACAGGCTACTGGGAGGGGGGGCTTGGAAGGTATGGGTCTGCGGGTGTTAGGGCCTCCAGGTGGGGCCAGTACACACCATGTCACACAGTCACAATGCCAGCCACTTCCTATAAGCAGCATTCATACAACAGGCCCTATGCTCTAGCTGAGCTCAGAACACAACCCTTCAGGATAGACCAGGCACCCCAAACACAGCCAAAAAGCAGCCAGGCCAAGGAATTCTAGCTACAAGCTAGGAATTCCAACCAGTGTGGGATTCAGCTTCTCCCACTGGCCAGCTTCCCTGTATGGGTAGGGAAACTGAGGCTGAAGAGATTTATCCAAGTATATCCAGGGACCCAAAACAAACAAAAAAAACTACTCTGAGCATATGAGCTGTGTGACAGGCACTAAGGACAAAAGTCTCACCAGTTGGAAGAATTCTGGGGACATGGGCTAGGGGCTCTACCCTGTGTTGTATACAAGGCACACATGGTTCAGGCCTCCATCAGTGTGTGTGTTGCATGTTATGGCTGGCTTGTTGCTGTCTCTGGTGTGCATGTCCCAGGAAGGTACATGTGTCCAGAGTGTGTCTGCTCTGAGTGTCCGTTTGGGGCCAGCCCCTGCTGCAGAGGGGGAGAGGCATGGAAGCACACCCCCCTCATCCGAAAGTGTGTCTTTGATACTTGCAGCCTCGGCAGCGAAAAACAAGTTTCCACAGGGCCGCCTTGGGCTGAGGCCAGGCCGTCCTCAAATAACATTTGAAGTTACTTAGCAAACTTTGTTTAGTGCAGAGAGACTCGGGCAGCAGGCTTGGGGGAGGGGGGGCAGTAAACCGGTTCCTCCAAAGTCCCTTGTCCCTCTGGGGGCACAAGTGCCCAATACCAGGCTTGGTCAGCCCCATCCCAGCTCTAGGGAATGGCAGCAGGAACCCAGTAGTTCTGGGAGAAACTTGAGGGGAAGGGTGTGGGTATCCCATCCATGAAGACTTGCTTTTGCCTGCCCACACCTGGCATGCAGATAAAGGCCACTCTGCTCTCCTAGATGTCCAGAGGCCAGCACAAGGCCTAGGAGGTTTCAGAAATGAAAGAATCCCTGCTTTTGCCGAAGCCTAGCTCTGCCCACCTTGAGGCTAAATGAAGAGGCAGGTCAGCCAACTGGCTTAGAGAACATGCCCATTCCAGACATGCAGATAAGCAACCAGCAAGCCCCCGATGCCCACATGCCCACACCTCCCAAACCCCCATTTTTGGTCCCAGCCCTAGGCGGCAGAGAAGGCTGGGAGAGCCAACAGTGGCAGGGTTGGAAGTGAAGTTGGCGCCTACAGGAGGGGGAGGGAGGTGATGCCAGGAATGGTGAGCCATAGCAGGCAGAGAAGGATGAAGAGAGAGAAAGAGCACTAAAGAAAGATGGAAGCCAGGCAGACATCCTCGCCAAGCTCCAGGCTGCAAAGGGGCAGCGGGCAAAGCCCTTCCAAGGAATAGGCATGGGGGAGAACAGGCCTCAGGCTGCACGGGACAGGCAGGGGACTGGAGATGCCCAGCATGCCCCCCCACTGCAAACCCCGAAATGGAGACTGGCACTAGCAGCCGCTCGGCTCTGCCCAGGCACAGGATGGGGGTGGGGCAGGCAGAGGGCCAAACCAAATGCCACCAGGCTGGGTATGGTAGCTGCCAGCCTGTAGCACTGATCCTGTCCTAGGTCCCCAGCCTAGCGTCCTTGATTCAGGAACTTTATGAATATAGGGGGTCTGGTGGCCCAGTGAGAGTTGGAGGCCCAGCATGCAAAGCCAGGTTCCCCCCAAAGTATGGCAGGACCCCAAGACTCTGCAAAGATGGTGTAGCCTGGTGCTGCCAGGGTGACAGGCAGAGGTAAAAATAAACCAGGCCCACCCCCAGGAGCTAAATCTAGGGCTCCAGGTGGAAGTGCGTCTCTGGGCTACCAGTTGCCCCCACCCCGCCCCCTGGCTCAGAGTGCCATGGTCGAGAATTTCAGTGCCGGTCCAGGCCCAGATTCTGTACAGGAGAAGGCGCAGTCATTATGTCACCAGGTCTTAGATGAACACCATATATTACAGAGGCAGAGAGGGCGGTTACAGAGAGGCGATCAGTTTTGGGTTTTGGACAGATGTTGAGCCCCAAATTGAGCCCTGCACCCTTTACCTCCACGCTTCCAGTCTGAGAAAGAAAGGGTGACTGAGGGTAGGTGAAGTGGGTACCCAGGCCTCCTCTGCTAATCCTGCAGCTGCCTACACTCTGAGGGCCCTGCTGAGCTCTTTCCCACAGCATCCAACACAGTCCCAAGGACGGGGCACACCCTTGTTTATCGGGCTCACTGTCTGCCTTCCCACCAGGGCTGGCACCTTTGCTGGTTCTGCACCATGCCGAGCCCCCAGGGCTTAGAACAGGGCCTGGAACCCAGGAGGTGCCTGGCAAATATTTGTCAAGGAATGCAAAGGCCCCCCCGGCTGCACCCCTAACACGCAGGCTCCGGTTGGGTGCCCAGCAAGGTATGGGAGAGGGCAGTGGGCCTGCTATGCTGAGGGGCCTGACCTGTGGGGTGCAAGCATGGAAGACCACCTTTCTTATGAGCACTAAACAGAAGACCTTAAAGGTCAGAATAAGGAGGGTACAGCCAGGACTGAGGCTGAGTACTCTTCAAATCTCGTCGTGACTGTAGGAATCAGGGAAAGACCAAGGAAATGGCTATGGAGCTGCCTCATCCCCAGGACTCCCAGAGTCGAGATCAGAAACCAGCAGAGACTACACAAGGCCTCCTGCCTTTGACCCTAGCACTACACATGCTTCTTTGGATCCCGTTTTGTCTTATATAAAATCAAGTGCCCATGTCCACATCCCCGTTCAATTTTAGAGCATTTTCTGCAAGCTACAACTCTGCTTTCTCTTCTCTTTTACATTCTTTTTTATTTTTGTTTTATTATTATTATTACTATTATTATTATGGTTTATTGAGACAAGATCTCATTATGTAACCTTGACTAGCCTGGACCTTCCCATGTACATTATGCTGAGATGATTGGGTTGAGACCTTTCTGCCTCTGCCTCTGAAGTGCTGGGATTTAAAGGCAAGCCATCATGCTCAGTAAAAACAAAACAAACAAACAAACAAAAAACAAAGGAAACGTTATTTTTGAGATAGGGCTGGGCTATTTAAATCAAGTTGGTCTAGAACTCTTGATCCTTCCGCTTCAGCCTCCCAAGTACTAGGATTAAAGGGGTTCACCCCCATAGGCTGGAGAGTTGGCTTAATAACCACTCTGGCAGAAGACCAAGGTTCAGTTCCCAGCACCCACACAGTGGCTTGCAACCATCCCTAATTCCAGTGCTGGGGGATCCAACACCTTTTTGCCTATTACCTCTTAGGTATCAGGAGCAGATGTGGTACACAAGCATATATGCAGGAAAAACACTCATACACATAAAATAAAGAAATACTTTTTACAAGGCAGGGTTAACCCCCATGCTGGCCACAACCCTGCTTTCTAAATAAAACCCAGAAAGGCTGAGTGATCTGTCTGAGGTCACACAGCTAGTGAGAGCCTAGCCTAACAGAGCCGGGATTCCAACCTAGAAAGCTAGCTCTACAGCTCTTTGCTAATAGACAGTCCTGCCTCACACAGAAGAATATGAGGAGATGTGCTCAGGGGTGCCTAGCTCAGGACCCAACACAGTGAGCCCTGTGTACACACTAACTGTCGGCACGATTTTTAGGACAATTTGCTGTCCCTCTACAGAAGACTCCCTCTCCCTGCTATTCAGCCACCTATGACTTTCTTCTCTTTTCTCAGGGTCAGAAGTGAAGAACCAAAAGGTAAAGGGTTGGCGTGAGGGCATAGCTCGGCATAGCTCAGCATAGCTCAGCAGTAGCATTCATGAGCCCAGGGTTCTAGTCCAGCACTGCAAAGGAATGAAGGCCAAGGTTAGAGCCCCACAAAGACGAGGTCTCAGAATTTAGCTTTGCCCTAGTTCCTGTTCTCTACTGCTGGGCAGTGAAGGGACGGACCTCGGCTGCTGAGTCCAGAAATCCATGTCCTGGGCACAGATGGACATGTCCCACAAGCTAGGCCAGAGAGAGAGCCAGGGCTCCAGGACAGGTCAGGGTTGCCCAAGTGGCTCAGTCAGCCAGTGACATGGCTCCCGTAAGGGTGCTCTTATTTCTAACCTGGCCCAGCTGTGACCGAGTGCAAACTAATCTATGGATATCACTCTGCCTGGGTTCACATGTGTGTGGCAGCACATGGGACAATGTCCAGGTCTGTGTGTGACCCTGTGCCAGCCAGCCTTTTGTCTTACATGTACAGACGTACTATAGATGTGTATTAGCCATACGCGTGCACTTGTTACCAAATGTATTCGCGAGGCGGTGTTTCAGACCTTAGCACCGCTGGTATCTGGGGCTGGATTGTTCTTTGTAGTGGGGTGACCTGTACAATTTCCCTCGCTTCCACCCACCTATTGCCTGTGACACCCCTTCACGTGTGCCAATCAAATACGTTTCCAGACATTCCCTGTTGGGTAAAATCACTCTGGAAACACTGGGTTGAGGGATATGTGCCCATGTTTCCAAGAGTATGCTATTGCATGTGTGTGCTCAGGCCTGTTCCTGTGTTTGGTGCAGGGGCGGGGGCATTCTCATGTGTGCAGTGACACTGTGTGCATGTGTTTGTGGGTTCCATGTGCTCCTGTGTGTTGGGTGGTTGTGTGCCTATGAGTCCCCATGCATCTCCACCCACACGTGGCTCTCTGCCTGCCATGCGCATTGATATGCTGGGGTGTGGCTGGGTATCTGTAGGTGTCTGAGGGGGGAGTCTCTTTGTATGTACACGTCTGTGTGTGTGCATGTGCACACATGTTTGTGCCTGATAGAGGGAGGTTTGGACTGCCAATGTGATTCTCTTTGGCCGCCTGTGCCAGCAAGTGTATGACTTTGGATGAGATGGACTCAGAACAAACTCCCCCGCCAGATGACTGCATCGAAGCTGATATTTCCCTGGACCCACCTGGATGATTTGTGCCCCTCTCCCCTGCACTTCAGACTAAAAGTTGCCTATTGAGACATGGCATTGACTGCACCTCAGAATGATCCCTTCCTCCAGCTTGGCTTACAGATTCAGGTGGGGACAGACAGACCCTGCTCTGGTCAACCTCTGCTAGGAATGCTGGCATCCACTCCAGCAGACAGAGCCGGGTCCTGGCAATGGAGGTGGGCACTGACCCCTGCCCACTACTGGCCACTACCCCAAGCTCCCCTCAGGGTGGGGTTTAGTGGGTAGAAAGCTCCCCAGTGCAACCCAGCTTCTGATTGGCTGCGCAGAGCCGCAGTGCCCGATACCCACCTCCCCTCTCTAGCTGGCGCAGCCACATCGGTAGTGGTGGCAAATGCAACTCTGAGTTCTGGGCACAGCTGCGCCTCACAGAGGCCTGCCAGCCCCACCAGAAGCCAGACACCCCAGCTCTGTGCCCCCGACCCCTCCCTGCCCGCCTGCTCAGCCTGGCAGCATAGTCACCCTGCCTACTGTCCCCTAAGGCTGCCAGGCCCAATCCCCCTCATCCCTTCACCCTCTGGGCCTGGGCCCCCCTTGGCCAAGCCTACTCTGGGGCCCAGGCCCCTGCTAGAGGCTGCTCCCGCCCTCAGAGGGGCTCCTGAGGAGGGGGAGGTGTTGAGGAAGGAGTGGGGGTGGGGAGCTAGCCCTTCTTCCTTTAGTGAGTGAGCCCAGAGCTGGAGCCAAAAATCGAGGAGGAGAGATATTCAGAGAGAGCCAAGACGCGTTTGGCAGGAGAGAGAGGGAGAGAGGGAGCGGGAGGGGGAGGAGAGGAGGAGGGAGAGAGGATATAGCTAGAGAAAGGGGGAAGGAAAGGGGACCTCAGTTTCCAAATACGAACCCTCAGAGCCTCCCAGGGATATCAAGGGGCTCTGGGCTATGGACCCCAGGGCAAGCCTAGCAATGGGGGTGCTGAGGACTATAGGAACAGTGGACTCAGGACCACAGAGACAGTCATACACCCATCTGGCCAGGCCGGGGCAGCCACAGGCAGAAGCCAAAATCAATGTGCACCGAGCAGACAGAGGGAGGTCAAGGGCTGCCCCAGCACACCGCACCTTGCCCACACAATGAGCTCCTGTCCACAACCATGGTCATACAACCTCATGGGAAGGACAAGAGGCCAGCCTGCTTCCAGCTGCTCAGTGGGGGGGGAGAACACATCATGGACATCATGCATGATGTCTAGAAGCCAAGGAATGCCTGAGAGAAAGGCCATGTGGTAAGACACCACAGTCACAGGGACAAGCCCAAGATGCACAATGACGGGGGGGGGATTGCCGGCACACAGAGACACATCCTGGCATGTACATGCTAACACGCGTGTGACCTATGAATATTTATGTGACCACTATCCTTCCAGAAAGACACAGGCCAATCCATTGTTGTAGGTGGGATCTACATGTCACTCCACTCTGAAGCACAGGCAAAAGATGGTGAAAGTAACAGGCCCAGTGCTATCAAAGAGCTGGGCAAGGCCATGCCACAGCGGCACGGCCATGCATGGCAATGCACACCCCAACTACACCGTCACTAAATACATAAAAGAAGGTGTGACAGTCCTTAGAGTGAAATGCAGGTAGCACCCATCAATTGACCCTCAAAGACAAATGGAAAGGAACACACACGTGCTTATACAGGGGTCCATGGAGGACAGGGTGGCTGTAAAACCACCCAGCCTGCTGATCAAGATAATGGAATCTTGAGAACCCTGTCTGTCTATCAGTCATCCCTTCAACGTCCAACTCCACATCCAGGACTTTGGAAACAGGAGAGTAGCAACACCCCTCCTGTTGGATGCAGGAGGGTAGTGGAGACACCCATCTTGTTGGACCCAGCAGGACGGTGGAGACACCCATCTTGTTGGACCCAACAGGACGGTGGAGACACCCATCTTACCAGGGACAGAAGCTGTATCTCCAATACCAAGCAAGAGAAAGTAGGTGGGGGTCTCCTCCACCTGCCTTAATGCAACTGGAGGGAGAATGCTCTAACACCCCAAATTGCAGCCCTATCCCTGGAGGACAGAGAATCCAAGCAACTGAAAACATGGGCAGGTCTGCAGCCCAACCAGGCTCACCCCAGGATTCTTCCCATGTGGCATCCCCCCACAAAGCCTGCCGTTCACACAGGGTCCTGCTCTCTGGAGCATCCCCATCACAATCATGCAGACTGAGAAGCAGCTCTAGAGCAGAGGGGGCAATGTCTAAGTCACTATCAGGATGAACAAGGCTCTATGCTTTGTCCCACTCCTATACAGACCAATGTGTGCCTGCATACACCTGGCTCCCATTGGACAGGGAAGGGCACCTCATCTCACGCCAGTCACCTCGCCCTACTGTGAAGTCTGCCACTCTGCCCAGCCTACAGGACCCCAACAATAGGAAAAGAGCCGAGCCCTGTCCTTCCAAATTCTTGCTTCCTCCTCCAGGCTGTACACTGGGATTGCCATGGTGGCAAGGGGCTGTACCCTGTGTTCTTGCCTTCTCTACACTGGGAAGGCTCAGATCATGACAACCAATATGGCAACAGGGGCATTTCTCAAGCACAAGTCATTGCCCAGCATGGCAGTGAGTTACATCACAGGGCCAAAAGAGACACATGTACTTCACAGACCAGGAAAAGCCAGTGCTTTAAATTCCAGGACTGGGAGATGCAGAGAGGGAGCTTAAACCGACTGCTGACTAGTCCTTGACCTCTGCCCTCATGGCCTCCATCTGGCAGCCATGGAAACTACATGAGACATTCATGTCTAGGTCAAGAACCCAGGCTTCTTCTGGAGATGTATTAACCCAGCGAAGCCGTGCCTCTGAGCTCAACCAGATCCAGCACTGGAACATCTCCTAGGATCCCACTGTAGTCCCCAAAGTAGCCCAACTTGGCTTGTTTCATTCTTCTGTTAGGGGCAGAAGGTGTGCACAGAGCCAGAGCCAGAGAGAAAAGCCAGCAAGCTCTTCCAGGCATAGCAGTTCACAACTGCCATCCAGGCTCTTGAGAGGTAAAGGCAAGAGGATCAGGAGTTTAAGGTTATCATCTGTACAGAACTACTTCAAGGGCAGCCTGGGCTACGTGACATCCTGTCTCAAACAAACAAAAAAGCAAGACTACCAAGATAGGACATGGTGGTTCAGCCCTGTTGTCCCAGCACTCAGCTGAGGCAAGATGACCACTGCAAGTTCAAGGCCAGCCTGGGCTACATGGCAAGGCATCCACCTTAAGAAACAAATGAAAAGACAAAACGTGAGCATGAGTCATAATTTATAGGGACAGAAGAGTGGCCATGGTAACCCAGAAAAAGCCACAGAGGTGGGAAAGAGACACAAGGCAGCTCCAGCTCACCTTCAAGTGTGTACACATCTGTGCACGAGCAAAGGTTCTGTAGGAACTGACGCAGATGCCTGTCGGAGGGTGACCCTATCTGTGCACCTCCACGTGTGTCTTTGTGTGTGTTCACAATTATCCACATATTAGCATATGTGTTCTTGTGGCCAGGAGTGGGAAGACATGGGTGTGTACAAATACAGATATTAGGGAGTCTCTGCTCACAACTCGAAAACCAAGACTCCATACAAAGACGTATGTGCATTGCTCGTCTGTCCTGGGCTTTGTGTGCACATTTACACCTGCTGTGGTTGAGTGTGTACTGAGGAATCCATGACTCTGGGAGCTACCACTGTTTCTGTGACATGTCCACCCACAGCCTGTCTTGGGGGTGATGTATTGTTGGTGGTTATGAATACAGGCACACAATTTGGCCTTGATGACGATATGACAGGGAGGTTTTCATGTCTGAGCTTACACAGATACACACAGCCCATCTCCAGGGGCACATGGGTGCTGAGGTGTACGTTAAGAGTTATGTGTGTGGATGTCAATGTGAATATGATGTTTATGACCTCCCCTTGGTGGTGATGGCACATGTACGTGTCTCTGCTTGTTGAGGGGCCTACTGAGTCCACCTCAGTCCTAATGTCCATCTGAGCCCCAGGCCAGCTCCTATAAAGCCCTTCAGCAGCTCCAGCAACCAATGGATCACTGTTTCTCTTTTCTAGAAGGAGATTCCCCCCCACTACCCTTCCCCTTGCTGCCCCACAGGGCTCTGCTGCTCCAAGCTTGGTTCGGCTCAATTATTTATTGACTTTAAAATTGAAGCCAATTTTAAAAAAAATTCTGAAAAAAAAAAGGAAAGGGAGAGGGGGCTGAGAGGTGGGGGAAGAGTGGCTGAGAGTGAAATGGGGAAGCAGAGGTAGAGGCCAGAGCCAGACCAGAGCCAGGGACAGACAGCTAGATGGACAGAAGGACAGAGATGGCAAGAACCGGACAAAGAGCGGAGATAGAGAAACATACAAAAAAAGGCAGCCAGCAAAAGAGGTTTGGTTGGAAAAGCAAAGACGGCAGGCGAACTATGGCAGTAGAAAGGTTTGTGAAGAGATGTGGCTGAAAGGCAGGGACAGCCAGACCCTGCTGACCGAAGGCTGCCAAGGACCCTAAGCAAAGGGGTTTCCCTGCCCACCACGCAGGGCTGGCAGACTGGTGAGACTGTGCCCACTCCCCTCCCAGGCAGCCTGGCGCGTGCAAGATGTAACTCGCACAGATTGGAGCCCATATTCCCTTCTGGAGTGCCACAGAGCCAAGCCGAGGCCATCACCCCAATCCTGGGGGCCATCCCAGTCCCTTCATAGCCTTGTCACCAGGGTATCAGCTGGCATTTTCTCTCCAGGGGTGGATTCTTCACTTGACCCGTGGGGTGAGGAGGGCACAAGCCCAGATGCCTGACAAGCCTGTTTTGGAGGCTGGCGAGCAGCCTGGTGGAAAAGGTGGCGGCTGGAGTATGGGGTCTTTGTCCTAGGAGGCCTCAAACACCAGCCACAAAGACCAGCAAATTGTCACCGTGAAGGTAGCCCCAGCTCAGATCTAGATAGCTTACAAGGTCCTCCTGTGGGGGACCCAACATAAAGTAGCTGACAAATTGGAGGTACAGACCCACACCGTTGTGGTGGTCAGATTGCCTTTTGACACCTGCATGTGTGTACACTGTGTGGGGCAGGCGTGGATGGGTCCCTCCGCTGACACACACCTGCATGTAGTATGTACTGGAAAATAGACCATCTCCCCTTGTCATCTGTGTTTGTGCCACACAGCCTGGCCACCATCGGCCCACAGTGGCCACACATAGATTCTAGACTCACAAACACACACTGGTACCTGGGAATACAAGACTGCTGTGTCGTCAGAATTGCAACGGACCTGCATATATCTTTTTGCCCTTCCAAACGTGCCGGCATGACCCTCACATACCTGGCCATGCATATATATATATATATATATATACATACATACATACACACACACATGCATCACGGGCATGAGCTCCCACTCTAAGGTGGGGCACATTTAACACTTGTCTGACAGGGCCCTGGCTTAGCAGAGGGTACCATTAGAGACTCAGGGCTAGCCTAGTGAGCTCCCAAAGACAGGCCTGACCGCCCGGCGGCAAGGCTAAGCAACCTCTACAAATCCCCTCTGCTTGCAGTCTGTCACCTGCCCTGGCCTGGTCCTGAAGGTAGCACTGTGAGGGTCCCTCTAGGTCTGGGCTGGGCTAGCTTGTGCCCCTTCAGTGCTTGGAGTCACGGCTGGGAAGAGTGGGGTGGCAGAACCAGGCATGTTCCAGGCCTCAGCCTCCGCTACACACTGCACTGGGAACTTCGCTGGAGGCGGGACGCGGTCTCGCGCTCGCGCTCCCGCCGCACTCCAAGGTCGGCGCTGCTGTGCCAGAGGCTGACCCGACGGCTGATCCCAACGGGGTCGGCCTGCGGTGTCCACCGCTGCTCCCGCCTTTCCCGCCTGCGGGTGGCGGACCGGGATTCCCTGGGGCACTTCCAGGTCCACACCGCGGCGGTCCAGGTCTCCGAGACCTGAAAGTTTGCATGGAGGAAAGTTTGGGGCTGGAGAGACGCGTCTACAAACGTCCAGGATCCGCAGAGAGGCGCGGCCCGGGCTGGCAGCACGCCCGTCCC
>LOJH01013266.1:0-11059 GCA_001685095.1 Ellobius talpinus | reverse complement strand
CACACACACACACACACACACACACACACACACACACACACACACACTGCATTGTTTTACCCATCTTTGACATGGCGTTGATGGAGCTCCAATGAGCTTCAGGGCATCTGTTGGTCTGAGAAAGGAAGGCAGTGTCTTGTGTGCATTCAGTTCTCTCTGGCTCTTCATTTATTCATGGGATACTAGCATGTCTCCGGTGCTCTTCTGGGTCTTAGGGAGTCAGCAGCACATAAATTATATTCCTCGGAGAGCACCACCTGGGAGGGGGCAAGGGACAGAGAGTGGGTGACATGAGTGATTATGGATAGGGATGGAGCTGAGAAAGGACAGAAGGGGAAGATGTGGTACAAGATGGGAGATGAAGGCAGGGCACAGGCCCTGGTGGGAAGCAGGGAATCGCAAGCGCATGCTCTGAGGCAGAGCAGCCATGTGGCTGGTATGGCTGGGAAAGGAAGAAGGGAGGCGCTAGAGGAAGGTGACATCAGAGGGGACAGTAGAAGAGCCTGGGGATGACGTCGGATACAAGAGAGAGTTTGGAGGTACAGGAGCCAGGGCTAAGATGGATCAGGATCATGGGAGAGACACGGGTGGGCAAACTGAGGGTTCGCCTTGTCTGCTCAAGGTCATGTTTGGAGACCTTGAGATATGACACACTTCTCCAAGGATTATATGTTGGAACATTTTGTCTCCAGCTGGTGGTGATGGTTTGGGAGGTTTGGGGGCCACTGGAGTTGCAGCCCAGCTGCAAGAAGTGAATCACTGCATGGGGGAAGGCTTGATTTTATAACCCTCCTCTGCTTCCCAATGACCTCCCACTCTGCTCCCCATCCACCCAGATCTAAGCTACCCCCACCACCTGACGTGAGAGTGTACCCTAACCCTGAGCCAGAATAAGTGCTCCCATCTTAGGGTGCTTTCTTGTGGGGTATCTGATCACAGAAACCGGAAAAGCAGGATATGGAGTGACGGTGACCAGGGCATCGGGGTAGATAGGCTGAGACCAGTCTCTGAAGCACAGTAATCAGGCAGCTAGCCAGCTGGGGGACACTGAACAGCTCACCACTCTGAGCTCCATTCTCCTGTGTCCCCGCCCCGTGCTGAACAACCACCCAGGACAACCTGATGCGCTTTGACTCTGGGTCCCCATCCACGGTCCGGGTGCTCCAGCACTCCGGGACTTGCCATCCCTCAGACACGTGTGTCTTATAAAGGGAAGGCCACAGAGCAGTGCTGTGTCTCTCTAGAACCCAGAGGATGCAACTGATTGTCCATCTATTCAAAGTGGCTCTTTCCAACTTCCCACTTCATGGTAAAGTCGATGTGTATGAAGAAGGAAAAGCTGGCTTTACAAACAACCTGACGGGAAGGGAGACCCTGGCCGTTGAAAAGTTCAGAGGGCTTCAGGGGTGGTAAGACCTAGGATCTCGACTAGTGCAGTCAGAGTTGATTTTCTATCTACAGCTTCTACTTTCTTCTGTGCTGATTTATTCTAAGGCAGTGTCTGGTTGGTTGGTTTTAAATTTTAAAAAGATTTTTCTTTTTTAAATCTTTTTTTAATTTTTGACATTATAACTAATTACGACATTTCTCCCCCTGCTCCTCCCTCTAAACCCTCCTGTAGCCTCTGCATGCTCTCCTTCAGATTCATGGCCTGTACTTTCATTCATTGTTATTGTATGTATGTATATATGTTTTCCTAAATATAACCCAAGACAGTGTTTTAGCTTGAACTACCACACAAAATCGTACAGACTGGGTGACTCAGACCTCTCCCAGTTCCGGAGGCTGAGTTTAGGGTCAAGCTGCTGACATGATAAGCTTACTTCTGTGGGCTCACTCCAGGCTTTTGGTTGGCACCGCCTTGATATGTGTTCCCACGACTTCCTCCTGTGTGTACGGAGACCAGGAGCTCCAGTGCTGGTTCCTTCTGTGAACCCTCCCTGTGACTCTGTCCTCATGGCCTGAACTGAACTTCTCATCTCTCAAAAAGCCCCACAGCCTAACTCTACCACATTGGAGACTAACACTTAGGTGCGTGGATCATCGATGCAGGGCAAAGGCACTTAGACCATAATGGGCACAGTTTTGTTTTGGTCGGGACATATTGAATCATATTTTGGTGGCAAAGAAGGTACTGGCCTTGGTAAGCTTACATCCTGAGGGGTGGGGGTTGGGTGCATGAAGACCTCTCTTCCAAGTTCAGCAAACACCCTCCAAGTGCATCTTAACTGTCCTGACTGGATCGTTGTCCACCCCTGGGACAGTCACAGTGGTACATGGAGAGATGCTCTAGTCCAAATGTTATATGGCCATGCCCTGGTCAGGCTATTACAGGAAGCACAAGATCAATGGTGAACACTGTCAAGAAGGACAAAAGAAAGCCAGGGATTCTGAGAATGCCACACGCTAGGATCAGCAATCCATGGAGGCATCCAATGGTCAGAATTTGATATCTATGAGGATATCAAATTCTAGATGAGTAAAGAGATCAAGGGTCTACACATTTAATTTAAAAAATGGTTTATGAAGCAGTAACAATAACTATCTAGAACTCCTAGACTGGGGGTTCCCAGGGTAAGATTCTCATGTGGGACCTTTCCTGAGGGAGGGGGTGTAAAGAAATATCTCTGCACTCCAGATAGCGAAGGCATCCATGGAGCTGAGAAAGGCTTCCACCCCTGTCCAGCTGGGTGAACCAATGCCTGTACTGGGGTTACTTACAGGCACATGAATGACTCAAAGGCACATCATAGAGAAATCCTTCATACAACTTAGAGACCATGACTATAGAAGAATTACCTAACCCATTGCCCATAGTCTACCTGTCTTGTTTCATTTTGATTTTTTTCTTTTATTTTCTTTTTTCTTTTTTTGGGGGGGTTGACAGTAAAGACAAGGTTTCTCTGTGTACCCCTAACTGCTGGTTGTCCTGGAACTATCTCTATAGACTAGGCTGGCCTCAAACTCAGAGATCCACCTGCCTCTGCCTCCTCTGCCTCTTCCTCCCAAGTACTGGGATTAAAGGGATGTGCCACCACCACCCAACAGCTATTGAATTTCTTGAGATGAGATCTCACATAGCCCGGGCAGGCCTAGAACTCATAGCCAAGGCTTGCTTGAAATTGTGATTCTCCTGCCACAGCCTCTCCAGTGCTAGGATTACAAACACATGCCACCCTTGGCTTCTGTTGTCTGCCTTCAGGCCTTGTGAGGCCCATGAACCTTCCTCTTTCTCCATGAGGGAGTACTGATGGCCGTCATCATACCCATCCCAGAAGAAACAACTGTACAGCATACCCTAAGGGGACAAGCTGCCCCAGGTATCCCTATGCCACTCAGCCATCACATACTTCGTTCTTCCTAGGCTGTCCACTAAATGTCTATTCCCACACACTGCCTGACCTCTACAGACTCCTACAAAGATACAGGTAATCCCCATATAACAAAGTCACCCAAACACAGCAGTGTCTGCATCAGTACCCACCTCCCATCCCCAGCCCCCAGGGAAACGTCCTTTCCCCAGCCACAGACTCCAGAACTGGGAACTGAAGAAGGTTGTGCAGTCACCAACTGTGCCCCTAAGCCC
Organism: Ellobius talpinus; assembly: GCA_001685095.1. Taxonomy (NCBI): domain Eukaryota; kingdom Metazoa; phylum Chordata; class Mammalia; order Rodentia; family Cricetidae; genus Ellobius; species Ellobius talpinus. The sequence goes on along the minus strand of LOJH01013266.1, from coordinate 7,473 downwards.
CACCCCATCTTCTTGCCACTCTAACACAGGTCACTCATTAACAGAGAAATCACAGACCCAAGCTGTCAACTTTATCTTTCAAGCTGAGAAACGGAACCCCGCATCCAATCTATAGCTCTCTGACAGAAGAATCAATCAGGGCTGGAAATAAAGAAAAACTGTATTTATCCATAGCGGCCAGCATGATAGATATTAAGAAAGAAAATAGGGATAAACTTTCTGCTAAGTACAGGGTATTTGGGAAACATAGAGACCCTAGGGCATGGAAATGCCTGTGAGTGTCCTCAATTCAGAGAGAAGCAGCTGTGTAAGTGTATATGTCACAGTCTGTCCATGATGACGGGCAAAGTGCACCCTTGTACCCAACTCCGATCAATTCATAGATTCATAGTTGCTCCTCTTGTACAATTTAGAGCTAGGAAACGTGTGTGCACATGTGTATGTGTGTGTGTACATGTGTACACGTGTACTGTTATGTATATAGATGGGTGTGGGCAGACACGTGGAAGTCAGAGGTGGGCATTGGGTCTTCCGTTGCTCTCTACCATATTTTCTGAAGCAAGGTCTCTCACTGAGCCTGGAGGTCACTAGTTCAGCTAGACCAGCTGGTCAGTGAGACCTCAGGATCTGCCTGTCTCCACCTCCTCAGGGCTCAAGTACAGATGTGAACTGCCACAGCCAGCTTTTCCTCGGGTGCTGGGCACCTGGACTCAGGTCTTCATACTTAATTGATAAGTGTTTTACCCACTGAAGACTTCCCTGGCCCTGGTCCAGCATTCTTCTTTTCAGCTCCACGTCCTCTTCCCTGAGGGAGCTGCCTGTCTTGCTGACATCATCCCTGCTTCCCCTCTGCCTGCACTTAGGTGGCCTTTGCAAAGTCCACTCTCCCATCAAGGTCAAATCAAAGGGGCACCTTTCCGTGAGACCTCCATCTAGTCTAACTCTGCCCTGAAACATAAGTGTGTGCTCACTTATCTCAGTCCCTACAGAACCACTGGACCTCTAAATACCTGTCCATACCCTGCATGTCCATTCTTCTCTCTGCCTCTTGCTGCCCTAAGGTAAGAGCCTTCAGTGTGGGGAGCATTCCTGACACATACTATCTACCCCTTGGTAATAGACTGGAGCTTTTAGCAGAGGGCTTCAGATGTGAGAGGGCAGCACAAGATGGTTATTGAAATCCAACTAAATAAAGTGTTAAGGACTGGAGGTGCAGCTCCGTGGCAGCTCCTAGCATCCATAAGGCTCTGGGCTTGATTCCCATCACCACAAAAACTAATAAAATTAAATTATCAGGATAGGAGGTTTATTTATGCCTATTGAATAAGTTATTCATTCAATTATTATATTATATTATAAACATTATTATACTCCTGAAAGTTTTGTCTTGATTTTAATTGTATAATATGACATATATAACACCAAATTTTATGTATTAAATGCAGAAGAGGTTTCTTTACCTGTGCAATTTGAACATAGTCTTCAAGTGCTTTCCACAAAGGAGAGTTGATGAGTGTCCTCCCTAGAATTCAGGGTGACCATTGTCATAGTTACTTTTCTCACTGCTACGACAAACTACCTGACCAAAGCAACTTAAGGGAGGAAGGGCCACTCTGGTTCACAGTTGGGGACTGAAGTCCGTCACAGTGGAGAGGCTAAACAACAGCCCTAGCCATGAGAGCAGAGACGTGAACAGCTAGTCACAGCGCAGCCATAATCAGGAAGCAGAGATGAATGCTTATACTCATCTTGCTTGCTCTTTTTGTTCTTTATATTCTGCCTGGCAACCAGCCTGTGGAATGGCGCCACCAGCCGCCCACATTTAGTATTGGTTTTTCTCAGTTAAACGTCTCTGGAAACACCTTCAGGTGTGACTCCTCTCCCATGTGAAATCCAGTCAGATTGACAGTGAAGACTCTCCAACCATCATAACCACCATAATCAAAATAATAGCCTGCAATTGAGAATCAAGACACACACAACCCTTGTAGGATGACTGCTGTGTGGATGCAATAGTATTGCTTATAGTTTGACAAACCAAATTGACATATCTGAAGAAATCTGCCTGTCTATCTATGTCATCTAGGCCTGTCTTCTTGCTGCCAGTGGCCTATGTTGATCCCTGGCACCCCTCTTTCTGTGCACATGTCATTCCACAGTGTCTGCCTCCATCTCCACTTCATCTTCTCCCCTGTGTGTCACCTTCTGTCTCTTGTAGGGACATGTCCTCAGAGTTAGGCCCCCCTCTCAGAACAAGGTCATTTTAACAGATGGTTTCAATTACATCTAAGTGTGATCCATTGAGAGGTACTAGAGTTTAGCCCTTAAAACATCTCTGTTCAACCCACCCCCCAGAGTTTACTTGGACTTGCATTATTTCACTGGGTGAAACAGGTCTATGCCATCTGCTTTGCAGAATTTCTATAAATGCTAGCGAGGACGATGCACTCAAGAGCCTGGAGATCCAAAGTGCCTGAGGAAAGGGGACTGGAGAAATGGCTCAGTGGTTAAGAGCATTTATGTCTCTTGCAGGCAATGCAGGTTTGGTTCCTAGCACCTACACGGTGGTTGACAACAGTCTGTAACTCCAGTTCCAGGGGATCAGGCCCCCTCTTCTGGTTTTGTGGGCACTGCATGCAGACATATGCACAGGCAAAATATCTATACACATAAAATAAAAATAAATAAATATATTTTTAAATACCTGGGACCAGCAGTGTTTCTGATCTGCCCACATTTAGGATTTGTGGCTTTCTGACTAAGGATACTCAGCCTGCAAATAACTTTTGTAATTTGTAATAATGCTTTGTAATAGTTTTATCTTCAGCATCTTTTGCCATGCACCTCGCACTGATGGCACAGTACATTTGAAACAGGAGCCACAGGCTGGCTGTCTTTGTGCCTAACTCAGTACTTGGCACATGGTTGTGGCGGTCATGGCAATGAGTGCTTGTTTTGCATGTGCATGAGATATTCACATGGGAGTTGATTCTGAAAATAAGCCTATGCTAATATTGCTAATATTAGCTAATATTGCTGCCATCGCAGCTTATCAAACATACATGAGAGAGGATATTACTTTTACCCATGAGCTCTTCCAGAAAAGGGGATTGAAATGAAATTTCGTGCCAGCTGCATTTCTGTCTCATGATTGACAGCACAATACAAAGACTAAAAGTTCTTCCTCAGGAAATGCTGTTAGCAGTGTTGGCACTGAACATGCAGAGAAAAATCTGTATTTCCTCATTGTCGTCTTATTGCAGGGAGTCAAGATCCATGTGCCACATTCCTGCTTGCCCGGGACTAACAAGCAAGTGGTAAAAATAACAACATTAAGTTGCATTGTTGCCCGATGCACCCTTGCTTCAGGGACTAAAATCTGAATTTTCAGCACAAAAGCTTTACTTTGAGGGAATATAGATCTGATGTGTTTCCCCAATGAAACATAACAAAGCCAATTTAGCAGTTTGATAAATTCCTCTTCATGTCCATTCAAGGGGAAACTAACAATACTTTAAATATTTCCATTGTTATGGGGATTTGTTTGTTTTATTCTGTTTTGTTTCTGACAGGGTCTCATGTAGCCAAATGCTGCCTTCAAATTGTCTATATAGCTGAGGATCCCCTTAAGCCCAACTTCACCTTCCATCTCCCAAGTACAGGGATTATGCAAGCTGACATGGTGCTAAGAATGGAATGAGCCCAGGGTCTTGTGCATGCTAGACAAACATGTCACCAGCTGCGTAACATCTCCAGCCCGAGACTTGGCATCTGAAAGGAAGGCCATTTTCACTCCAGCCACTCATCTCTCTGGTCTGTCTTTTTCTCCTTCTGCTTCCCTCCTCTGGACCCTGTTCTGAGAGTCTCATTCCTCTCTAAGCTGTGCTGATAGTGATGGGTGGGGGTACACCGAGAAACACAAGCCTCAGATGCACGGGTCAGGATTGGAGCCCCAGATCTTTCTTGAGCTGCCTGGGACCTTAGATGCTGGGAATGATGACTGGAACTTCAACTGCATGAAGGCCACCTCAGTAATAGGTATAATGAGACTGAACCCACAGTCTCTGTTTTTCCCAAGCACTCACACATCGTCTTGACTTGGGCCTTCCCTCCTTGCCGGAGAGGGTAGAACCCTACTTTCAACATCTGCTAGACTCAAATTCTCTACTCTGAGATTCTTCCAACTTGAAGTTTATAATCAAACATTTATGACATCTACCCTAAAACAAATTCCCTCCCTTATCTAACTTGGGGCCAGGGAGGGCTGTGAGAACATCACATTTTTACATCTCAGAAACCTTGAGTGCTTGAATCTTGGACTGCTCTTTCCAGAGATCTTTACAGCTAAATGATTAATTATACCCAAGATAGTCCAAAGCAATTATTTAATTATGCTGTATTGTAGGCTGCCAACTGTGTGGAGCAAAGGGGAGGCCTTCACCCCTGTTTCTCAACATCTGGCCTTTGGATGACTTAAAAGATAAAAGGAGATATGAGAACATTTTTATGACCAAGTAACAATTTCTAGAACTTTCCACTAGGTAGAAAAAAATACCTTTCAGCGATTGGCTTCTCTCTCATAATTAGAGCATGGTGCCATGTTTCATTCTGTGTCCCCAGCAGACTGGGTGGGTAAGAATTGCAGAAAACAGCCAATAACATATGGTATAGTGCAAAGGAGCTGTATTTGCCCTTCAATTGTCTTTCATTCTACTTTGTCTTTCTTGTTTGTTTTGGTTTATTTAAGTTTTCTTCCCCTTAATTTGGGCTTCCTAAAATCAAGAGTAATGAGCAAAAATTCCAGTCACCCATTACAAACTTAGAAATCTTAGCTTTATTTCAAGAAGCAGTTCAGTGTAAGAGATGCAGGCGGCCCCTCATAGTTGTAGCCCAGAGGTGTGCCCGGGTCATAGATCTAGGCATGCCCATCGATACTGTCTTGAGTGGCGGGGGCAGCTATCTGCAGCTGTCTTTTCATCTGCCATGACGATTCTTCCTACATCCTCCATAGCTCTCTCTGGTTTCTAATGGCTCCATGCCTGGGTGCTGTCCTCTCTCTTAGAGGATGAACATCCTAACAGCGATATGTGCTTCCCACTGCATGTGACACCTCAACAAAGTTGGTAAAAGAAGCGCTGATCCATCTTGAGTTAGTCACTGTGTATTTAAGGCTCAACCCAAAGAGATACCTAATCCCTCAGCCCTCTTCCCTCCATAGCATTTGAGTATGGAAGATGACCAGCAAGAATAGCTATGATCTGGAGAGAGCTCTCAGTTCCTAAAGGGCTGGCTTTGCAGGTGTAAGGATCTGAGCTCGTTCTCGAACCCATGTAAAAAAAAACACCTGTAGCTGTGTGAGCCCATGGTCCCAGTGCTAGGGAAGTGGGGACAGAAGGATCCCTGGGGCTTTCTGGACAGCCCATCCAACCAAATCAGCAAACTCCGGGGTCATTGAGAGGCCTTGTCCCAAAAACATTAGGTAGACTCGAAAAAAACAGTTGATGTCACTTAATCCCAGTGCTTCGTCATTGATATTTGCCTGGCTGGTGTGTCTAATGGTGACAGTAAGACAGTGAAGTCACCCACAGCCGAGTTTGAGTTACTCTGTGACTTTAGATCTAGAAGGACTTGTTTTATGAAACGGCCTAAGCCTGCATTTGGGACACGCATATTTAGAATTATGTTTTCTTTTGATGAACAGTTCTCTTGGTCAGTGTGAAGTGACATTATCTCCTCTGACGAGAACTGGCCTCAGTCTATCTTTTCAGATACTAGGATAACAACACCAGCTTCTCCTTGCTCTATTTGCTTGGGATACTTTTTATTCACCCTTTCACTCTGAGGTGATGTTTATTTTGGGGCAGAAGGTGCATTTTGGAGGCAGCAAAATAAGAATTCTGCTCCCTAATCTGGCCCTCTAGTCTGGCACTCTTGATGGGATAACTGAGATTATCCACAGAGTTATCGCTGACAGGTGCGTGTGTGCCCCTGTCATTCTTGTTGATTGTATGGTGTCTGAGGATTTCTTAGTACTCTTTGGTTTAATTTCTTTTTAGTATCATTTACTTTTTTGCTCCTCTAGCATCTCCGAGTGTGTTTATCTTTCTCTTCAGTCCCAAGGGTTCCCCGTGGTGTTCTCCATAGGAGTGGTTTGATGGCCATGGGTTCCTTTAGCCTGCCTTTATCACCTTCAGTTACAGAGATAGTTCTGCAGGTTACAGTCAGCCGGGTTGGCAGTTGTGATCGTTCAGGTTTTGAAATACCTCACACTGAGCCTTCTGTGCATGTAAGGCTTTGATTGAAAAGCCAGCAGTTGTTCTGACGGTCTTGTCTTTCCTGCTGGCCAGGTCCTTCTCCTTGGAAGCTTTCCATGTACTTCCCTTGTTCTGTATATTCTCTTCTTAAAGTTCGATTTGACACAGGAAGCCCCTTCTCCAGTCTTGTCTGTTTGGTGTTCCGTGTCCCTCTTGAATCTGGGTCGGCTTCTCTCTCCCTAGATTTCGAGATTTTTTTTCTCCCATGGTTATTTTCTTCTTTGAAATAGCTTCATCTTTGGATTCATCTTCTCCTCCTTCTGTATCCATGATTTGTGATTTTTATCACGTTGTGGTGTCCCCAAGTTCTTGCATGTTCCATCCGTATATTTTTTTAAAAAATCTGACCCTGGCCCTGATGGACTGATCCGCTTGCTCTGTTTTGTCTTCCCGCCCCTTGTATTCCATCATGGGCTATTCTGGTGGTGAAGCTTTACGCTGAACTTTCATTTGCTCCTATTGTGTTTTTCCTTTCAGTTGAGTTTCCTTCAGTGTCTCTTTCCTTTCTATTTCCATATCATGAATTGTCTTCCTTATTTAGTCAGTTGTTTGTTTGTGCTTTCTTGGAAAATATTTGTGCCCTTCCCAAATTGTTTGAACATCTTTATAATCATTCCTTTCAATTCTGTGACTAGCATTTTGTCTGAGTCTCTTTCATGAGGAGCCATGACTTTAGATTTGCTGATTTGGGAGAAGACACACAGTCCTGATATTTCATGTTCCTTCTGTCTTTGCACTTGGATATGCCCATGTGAGGTTAAATGGTTAGTTAAGGTTTTTCATTCTTTTCAGGTCACCTCTCTTCTTTCAGTGGAAGGGCTTTATAGTATATAGTATAGTATATGGTATAGTATATAGTATAGTATATAGTATAGCATACAGTATAGTATATAGTATATAGTATAGTATATGGTATAGTATATAGTATAGCATATAGTATAGCATATAGTATAGTATATAGTATAGTATATGGTATAGTATATAGTATAACATATAGTATAGTATATGGTATTAGTATATGGTATAGTATATGGTATAACATATAGTATAGTATATGGTATAGTATATGGTATAGTATATAGTAAAGTATATAGTATAGCATATAGTATAGTATATGGTATAGTATATAGTATAGTATATAGTATAGCATATAGTATAG
>LOJH01013265.1:14472-24933 GCA_001685095.1 Ellobius talpinus | reverse complement strand
CACCCCCCCGTGAGGCCGGGAATCTTCTCCGTCCAGGGTCCTAACAAATAAGTAAAATAGAAGGGAGTCGGGACCAAGTGGGGAGCCTTTCTGTGCTCGGTCAGTGTCGGCCCCCCAGTTAGTCTCAGTTACACTGCGCTCTGTTGCTTTTCCTAGAGCCGGCCCGTTTCTATTTCCGTAAGGTACACCGTGGAATCCGGCTGTGTCTCCTCTCACTCAGAGCAGAATCCTCGGAAAAGTCAGTGCCCGGGCAGGTTTTTCCCTTGGCAATGTTACCTGTTACCTGGGAATTTTCGAAGTGCCCTCTTTCTTCCCCATGCCTACCTTTTCAGCACACATTATCAAGCCCTGCTGTTTTGTGACAAGAAATAAGTGAGCTGCCTGAGTCCCGCCCTCTGTAGCCCAGTCTTACCCGAAATGTCGCCTCGTTTGCACAGACCCTGGCTCTGTCCGTTTGTGCTCCGCTCCCTATGAATGGTCACAGCAGACCGCAGTTGACAGACTCTCCGTGTTCCCTGTCCCAGCTGTAGGCTGTCGTCCCGTCCCTCACGTTATGGCCCTTGAACCTCCTTCCTCGGCGGAGCGGCTGAGGAGCAGCCCCACCGCCTGTTGGCTGGTGTGCAGGCTGCGCCTGCGTTTCGGGTGTTTGGTAAACATTTAAACCCTAGCATGTAACATACAAAAGCCGCGTTATGATCACAGGCGGAAAGCTCGGGAGGGCGACACTAGCAAACCAAAGTAAACTGATAGGATAGCGTTAGGTGCTGTGAGCTGTCCTCTGACAGCGGGAACTTGACAGGGGAGGAGTGCTCCAGAGTCCACTCGAGGCTGGCCTCGGCGAGGGCAGGTGTAACGTGGAAACGTGAGCGCCACTTATCTCTTCCAGCTGTTAGCCCAGGAGGGAATTGATGGGCTGGCATGGGGGGGTGCTGGTGACGGCTACTGTCTACAAACGAGGAATGGCTCCAGCTCACCACGTTAGTGCCAGGACCCTTGGACGCTTGCAGATGACATCCAGGGAGCATGGGCTCCTTCACCCCATATTTCCAGGACTTACTAAGTAGACTTGAGTTTGTAGGGACCAGAGTGAGTTGTGACTTAAACACGTGCTGGCTGACAGGCAGCCCGATCTCCGTCGGTGCACAAGACAGAGCTAGTGCAGCTCTCTTATGACCAGAGCCTCGTGCCGCCCAAAGCTCAACTTGGGAGTAAATGATGGGGCCGGATCAGTGTGTGCAGAGAAGCTCGTTCACAGTTAGCTTCCCGGTGCCGCCTGACTGAGGGCCTGAGGGACACATGTATGGACCTGTTACTTCTCTGGAGTAGGACCCAGAGACCTTTGGGACAGCAGCTGGCACGTGCATGCAGTCAGAAGCTTACCAGGAGAACTACAGCGTCCAGCGGCAGAGCAGCTGCTAGGGTCTGAGAAGGAAAAGAGTCTTTTACCGAGGTATTATATACTCCATGCAAAGTGATTTTTTTCAAATTTTTCAGTCGTTAACTCCCGCATCATAATTTAGCAGCCCCTGCAAATATTTAATTATACCTAAACTACAGAACTGTAAGACTAAACGCATGATGGGTAACAAACCCCGGGGTGGGGGAGGTGGGTCAGCTGGCAGACAGCTCTGAAGCATGAGGGCCAGAGTTTCCTCTCCAGTTCCTGGATAAAAACAGCTAGGGTTGGGGGTGGTGCATGCTTGTATTCCCAGTGCTGGGCTGGAAGCAGGATGGCCTGGGCTCCCGTGGCCACCCAGTTACCCTACTGTGGAGCAGAGCTCAGACGTTCACTTGGAGTGCATTTCCCCGCATTCTGATGGCAAAAACGGCCTTGAAACAATTTTTGGTTTGTGGTTTTGAATATTTTAAATTTACACTTATTTAAGGTGTAGACACATATGTGGGCACATGTGCCTTGGTGATTGTGTGGTCAGAGGACAGCTCTGGAGTCATTTTTCGTCTCCCATTGTGTGGTCCTCAGTGTGGAGGCATGCTCTTTTACCTGGGGAACCATCTCACCAGAAATTTTTTAAAAACATCTTCAAGATGTTGTCCCTGTAAGTAATCATGTTCCTATGGTTTACACGGGAGCTGACCAAAGACATTGCTAGATTTTAGGGCATTTCAGTAATCTGAATTCTGAGTCCTTACTTGTTGGGGAATTTCTTGGGGAGGTCAGGTTGAGCTGGTGTAGGGGGTGCAGACACAGTAGGGAACTGCCAGTTGTGCAGTGGGCTTCAGGAGAGACCTCATCATTGCCAGGACATGCACATAGACTAGAGTCAAGGGAGTCACGGTCCTTCTATCTAGGACCAAATACAGTGCTGTATCTAGAACAGAAAGGGGCAGCCCCACCCCAGCAACAGTCAACCCCATTCAGTTCTTTCAACTGACCAGAATAGTTCCTTCTTCAGCTGAACAATGGCTGTTCACTTCACTCAGGCAGGGACATGAGGGTCGAGTGTTAAGACCAGCCTGGAATACATTCAGGTCCTTTTAATGTCATTTCCCCCTTGCGTGTTAGCAGCCCAATGCCCATGTGGTTCTACATGCCTTGCTTTTACTTGCTGTGTTGAACTTGTTTTGAGAAAAACCTAGCAGTGTAGATCAGGCTGACCTCAAATTCATGATCCTCCTGCCTCAGCTTCCCAGTAGCCAGGAGTATAAGCAGCTACTGTTTAAATGTTTTCTAAGATTTGAGAAGAGAGGAAAACCTACTGATCTGTAAAACCAATCTAGGTAACTTAGAAAGCTTTATGGGAATAAAACTTAGGCCCAGTTAATCAAAAAGAGCGTGCGTGCTCACATCACACAGTATAGTAGGCTTCATCGTCACCTTGGCCTGTGCGCTTGAAATCCAGGCTCTCCTTCATGTTCTTGCTCCAATAAACACTTCTCTCTAGGACATGCATTTCCTAAGCTTTTTGTTTAATGTCTGTGTTTTGCCTGCGTGTATGTATATGTGCCATGAGTACCTGGTGTCCCCAGGGGTAGAAGAGGGCAGTGGATTCCCTGAAACTGAAGTTACAGATGGTGGTGGCCCCCGTGTGGTTGCTGGGAATCAAAGTCAGGTCCTCTGCAAGGACACCTAGTGAGTGCTCTAAGACCTGTTCTATTGACAAAGACTAGGTTTGTCTCCTCAGTACTTTCATAGGAAATGTGCCTGTGAAAGTGTACAACTGAAAGACTGGGAAGGAAGTGCTGTGGGCAGCCGCTTGGAAGTGTAATAAATAAGCACATTTTTAAAGTTCTATTTATCTTTGATAAACCTTTTACTTTTACTAAAATGGTTTTCTTTCTGAATTAAGTTTAGATAATTTAAAAATGTACTAGCATCTTTAAAATCTGCATAACTATTTAATTCCCAAATAAGTTCACATTTAAAAATTCTTTTCTGGAGCCACATTGTAGAGCAACCACTTCAAATGTGAAACAGCGAATATTGGTATATTCTGACATATGATGTCACTGGATAGCAGTACCCTGGGTTGGTGTTTGATGACACTCTGCATCCCTTGTGCACAGTGGCTTTTCCTGAGAAAAGCAGCTTGACAGCTAAGGTACAGTTAAGGAGCAAAGGCAAGGTCTCTCCTTCCTCTTGCTCCATTGAAGTTCATTTCACCAATACTCAAATCTCAGGGACTTTTGCCTATCAATTTCTCTTGTTGCCTTATGCTCCTTATTATTTTAGTAGCTTTTATTTGGCTTTATCTCTAAATGTCTTATTGGTGTAGCCTTACTTTATGAGAAATACAGATAATGGCAAGATGTAATAAAATCACTTGTAATTAGCTTGCTTTGTGATAATTAGAAGCTGCCAAATAACCAGACAGAAGTTCAAAGTCTTATAGCTCAGTCTGCTGGGCATCACAGTTAGGAGTGTGTGTTCATTTTCTTGTTTTGTTTTTTCGAGATGTCTTTGTCTATAACTTTGGCGCCTGTCCTGGAACTAGCTCTTGTAGACCAGGCTGGCCTTGAACTCAGAGATCCGCTTGCCTCTGCCTCCTGAGTGCTGGGATTAAAGGCTTGTGGACCACCACCCAGCTGTTTGTTTTTGAGAAAGGTGTGGTCCTGGCTGTCCTGGAACTCATTTTTGTAGGTCAGGCTGGCTTTTAACTTAGGGATCCACCTGTTTCTGCCTCTTAAATGCTGGGATTAAAGGATGGACCACCACGCCCTGCTTGTGGTTGATTTTAATGAGTGTTTTTGTTAACTCCTTGAGGCTGGCATTCCTTTCTTCTACCCTTCACATTGTGTCTGTGTGCCAGTTCAGTCTGTCTGTACTGTAACGGAGGGTCAGGACTTTACAGCCCACACTGACACTGAATAACCTAAAATAGTGCACTAAACAGCATCTATTTGTTTTAAGCACGCTGTGTTGCTTTCTTTTTGTATGTGCGGGATGCTGGTACATGTGTACATATATGCGCATGTGTGGAAGCTGGAGGGTGTCTCCAGTATTCTCCATTCCTCAGGAGCTTTCCACCCTCCCTAGTCTTGAGAAAGGGTCTTCCACTGACTGGAAACCCCCCAAGTGGGCATGGCTGCCTACCTACTCCCCTCCCTATCCGTATTTGTTGTTTTGTTTTATGGAGATTGAACTCGCATCCTCGTGGCTGCACAGCAAGCACTTTACCAGCTGAGCCGCCTTCCCGGCCTGCAGTGCACAACTTCTTACTTCATTGTTGATGCTGTACTTTCTGCATTGTTTCTGTGACTCTGGATTTGGTTCCATGCTGTATTTGTACTTCATCATCTGTCCAAGCCTCTAAGTCAGATCTGGTCTAGGGCCAGGCCTATGATCTGTCTCCTCAGCAAAAACACAAATACGGAGGACATCGTTCCCTTACCGTGATTTCTTTCACCTTTGTTATAGTAGCTACCAGTTTGCACTGTGCCCCATCCTCTCCTGGACTTCAGAATACCATCCTCTCTAGGCCACCTTCCCTGTATTCAGTATTAGTCTTCACAGGAATCCTAGGAAAGGGAATTTTCCCTCTTATCCTAAATAGGAAGCTAAACATTAGAAAAAACTGTTTAAAGTGTCTACCTTTGGGACATACCCAGGAAGCAGTCCAGGAGCAGTGCACATCAGAATAGGTTCCCAGCACCCTCTACAGGAAGGTGGGACTGGTGACACTGACCTCAGAACACACTACATCGGGACACCTTCTCCTGCTAAAGACCACTAGGCTAGGTTGAACTGCATTCGTAGCTACATAGCCACATACTTGGTTCTTTCACTGAGGAGCATGGCTACTCACCTAGATGTCCAGGTATGTGTTGACCCACACTGGAAATCTGTGCCCAGGAGCAGCTCTCCAGCTGTGCATTCAGATGGATTTGAAGGGGATTGAACCAACAGGGGGAACACCCAAAAGTTGACTTTTCCGTTGATGGAATATTCACTGTCCTTGTTACAGGCCGTTCAGTAGATGCACAGAATATGGTCTCACAAGAAAAGATGGGTTTCTGTCAGGGCAGGAGTGTGCTTTCGCGGTGGCTCCTTTATGGGATGGAACCCACCTGGTTCTCTGGGAAAACCTGCAGGCATGCACTACACCCAGTTCCAGTGGGGGGTCTGCTCGTCTGTGCTTCAGAGGATGAGCCTAACAGCTGTTTCTTTTTTCCAGACCCCCTCAGCTGTGAACAAGATAAAACAACTTCTTAAAGACAAGCCAGAGCATGTAAGTAACATGTAAGCCTGCAGAAGGGTTAGCAGAGCTAAAAGTTGTGGTCTCAGGACAAATGTATTTTGTTGCAAATAGTATATTTTCATTACTTAAATTGTTTTTTGTTAGTTTTTACATTGCTAAGGTGTCAACTTCCTGGCCTCACTCATGCCAGGCAAGTACAGGGAGCTGCACCCAAATTCTTGAATCACACAGGGAGCTTTTCCATAGAAAGCAGCTTCTCACTGCTCAAAGCTCTAGACAACTAAGATTCCATCCACGTTGTCACTCTTAAGCCAGATGCAGCCTGAGGTCGGCTATGTGCTCACTAGCTGGGCATTCCCCTGCCTCTACTGCATGCCTTAGGGTGGCTGGAGGGTGATCTGGAGTATCTCACTTATAACAACCAAAAATTCTTCCTAGGGAACCACTGGCCTGCATGGTACATCTCTCTTGCTTCTTCCGTAGATGACAGCATACAGTACATGCTTGGTTATACTTCATTTTACCTAATAATTCAGTCTTCCAGATCATTTGATAAAGGTCCCCCCTTTCATGACTGCATGTATTCCACTGAGCAGGTTTGACTTGTTCAACTAATCCTCTGTGTGAAAGCTATCTGGGTTTTCCTGTCAGCCACAGACATAATTTACCAGCTGTAGGTGAAGTCAGGCCCAGTGTCCTAGACCTGGAAGCCTTGCTTACCATGCCTACATGGTCATCCCTGCATGCAGTCACTTCAGGCTGTGGCCTGTGGATGGTGGTTCTGGTACTGTTTTCCAGATTTTCTTGTACTTCATGACTGGACTTCTTACACTCCATCCTAAAGGCTGTTAAATGCTGCCAGGTGTCATTGTTCTGACTCTGAACTTTCTAGTATTGAAACTGAAATTAGCCTTGTAGGATTGTAAGGTGTTTGTTCTTGTTGGTGTATAAGTGTGTAATTTACAGCATTAACAATCCCTATGGAAACTAGGCTACTTTTGAATTCATGGGTAATCCACCCTCTCTTCCTTGTGAGTGCTGGGGGTTGCAGGTGTGAGCTGCCATGCCTGCTGAAAACTGAGTTTCAGAGCCTGAGGAGATTTTCTGTTTGCTTTTGCTTTTTATGTTTCTGGGAGTGAGCACAGGACTTCAGACATGCTAGGCAAACCTGATGCAGAGCTGCACCCCGCGCCTTATCTGCACACTCTAATGTTTGGGCTCCTGTTCTCTTAAGGACTTCCTGATCACAGAGACAAACTAAACCTGCACCCCAGAAATTCATCCAGTCAGAATAATGGAATCCCCTCAGTCTAAGCTTTGCAATCAAGCTCACGAAGCAAGCACGCCTGACAGGGTTTCTCAGGATTGCAGTGCCCTGGTGGGACAGGACTGAGGGTAGTAGGGCTTGATTGTTTTCTTAAAGGGCAGGGACCAAGATTGAGAGTGTAGGTAGATACACTCATCTGAGTGGAGGGACCCTCAATTGAGAAAATGCCTCCATAAGATCTGGCTGTAGGCAGGCCAGTGAGGCATTTTCTTCATTTGTGTTTAGTTGAGGGGCAGGGTAGCCTATTTTGGGTGATTGTATCCCCAGCCTGGTTGTCATAAGTACTATAAGAAAGTAAGGACCAAAGCAAGACAGTAAGCAGCACCCTCCACAGCCTCTGCATCAGCTCCTGCCGCCCCTCTATCCCCTCTCCCCCCCTCCCCCCCACATACACACACATTTTAAACTTCTATGATCTTTGGCTTCCTGGTCTTTTGGGATGTTTTACCAGATTGCCTTAGAAAGGAAGCTCCTGAACTGGAGTCAGGTGAGAAGACGAACCTTAGTGCTCACTAACCATGGAAGCCTCCAGAAAGTACCTCACAGAACAAAGTGGAGCAAAACCTCTTAAAGGAATCCCAGGTTTTAAAGGCAATCTACCATCAAATGCCCTTTTAAAAAAAATAAAGTGAAGTGACCCAGCATTTTAGAGGTAGAGGCAGGTGAGTCTCTGTGATTTCTAGGCCAGCCTGTTCTACAGATCGAGTTCCAGGACAGCCAGGGCTATAAAGAGAAACCCTGTCTCAAAAAATCCAAAAAGAGAAAAGACAAAGCCAGATGTGGTAGTGCCTAAGCTCATCACCCCAGCCTCTGGAGGTAGAAGCTGGCTACACAGCAGGTTGGCACCATTTGTGAACCCTGTGTTTAAGAAGTAAAGGAAAAGCCAGGTATGGCAGTGCCCTTGTGATCCCAGCACTTTGAAGGATGAAACAGGTGGGTTTGTGGCCCTCCCGTACTACAAAAAAAAGGAATATTCATGGCTAGAGGAGAGAGAGCATTGTGCTCCCATTACTTCCAAACTATAGTTAAGAAAGCAAACACCGTGAACTATGTGAAGGCATAGATAGAGTAAAACTTTTAATATACTGTAGTAAAACTATGCAGACGCAGCCAGGACTGGAGAGACAGAGAAGCCGCTTTCCTGGACTGCGGGGCTTGTGCAGTCCTTCCTGTGCACTTTTCCTGTGTTGTCGTAAGTGCTTGTTCCCGTGACATTTGTTCTTTCTATAGGGGTATCTTATAACCAGGAACCTGTTACTTACCACTGAGTTTACGAGAAAATGAATAGTGGTAATATCAAAGGTTGCTTTCTTTCTTTTAATTTGTTATCCTGTATGTAGGCATGCATTTCTATTAGTACCTTCGTGTTTGTGTGCATGTGTCTGAGGCCAGAGGTCAACCTCAGGGGTCACCCATCCTGACTGGAGACAGTTTCTCACTGGTCTGGACTTCAGGAGGTGGACTAGACTGACTGGTCAACAAGGCACAGAAGTGGCCCATCTCCGCCCCTCTCCAGAGTGGGTACAGACGTGTGTCACTGTGCCTGGCCTTTTCACCTGGATTCTAGGAATCTGCTGCAGGCTCTTGTGCCCTTTACTAATGGAACCTGCACTGACTGTCTCAAGACCATGTGCACCTCACCTGGGCTGGCTCCAGCCTGCCAGTGTAGAATGAATAATAGAAACCTAGCGACAGATGCTGGGGTTCATCCTGAAGATCAGAAAAGCAAAGCAGCCAGCCACTGGCTCTTACCTCTCCCTCAGACCAAAAATGGGCAAGATCCTGTCTCCATGAATCCTGAAAACTCCATACCACACAGTCCACTCCCCACTGAGTTCCTCTCTTCCCCCATATATTCCTCTCTCCGCTCAGCCATGTCACTCCTGTCTCCACCTCCCTAGTGCTGGGATCATCTTGGTGTGAGCTCTGTTTCTCTTTTAGATTCAATCTTGTAGCCCAGGGTGACCTTGAACTAAAAGATCCCTCTGCCTCTCCCACTTCTGGGATTAAAGGTATGTGCCACCATTCCTGGCGTTTATGGCTGTCTAGTATGACTGCTTTGCTCTCTGATCTTCAGGCAAGCTTTCTTTATTAAAACACATATAATATACCACTATATCACAGTCCTTGTACCTCAACCTCCCAAGCAGGTACTGTGTGGGCAGAGGCTGCCTGTTCATTTCCTGGCCGCCCAGACCCAAAATAATCACACAGAAACTATATTAATTACAACAGTGCTTGGCCAATGACTTAGACATATTTCTGTCTAACTCTTATATCTTAAATTAACCCATTTCTATTAATCTGTGTATTGCCATGGTGCTGTGGCCTACCAGTAAGGTTCTGTCCAGTGTCTGTCTCCTTCAGTGGCTACATAGTGTCTCCCTGACACCGCCTTCTTTTCTCCTTTCTCTGCTTGGAGTTCCCACCTTGCTCTATTCTGGGCTGCCATAGGTCCAAAGCAACTTCTTTATTAACCAATGGTAATAAAACATTCACAGCATACAGAGNATTTCTGTCTAACTCTTATATCTTAAATTAACCCATTTCTATTAATCTGTGTATTGCCATGGTGCTGTGGCCTACCAGTAAGGTTCTGTCCAGTGTCTGTCTCCTTCAGTGGCTACATAGTGTCTCCCTGACACCGCCTTCTTTTCTCCTTTCTCTGCTTGGAGTTCCCACCTTGCTCTATTCTGGGCTGCCATAGGTCCAAAGCAACTTCTTTATTAACCAATGGTAATAAAACATTCACAGCATACAGAGGAGAATTTCACATCAGTGCTGGGATTCAAGGTGTAAGTCATCACACAAAGTTTATATTCTCAATTCTTTTCAGGTGGGTCTGAAAGTTGGCGTGCGAACCAGGGGCTGTAATGGCCTCTCTTACACCCTGGAGTATTCAAAGACAAAAGGAGATTCTGATGAAGAAGTTATTCAAGATGGTAAGCTCCCTTGTCTTTTTGAGACAGATTCTTTTGTAGCCCAGGCTAGCCCTGAACTCTTAGGTAGCTGGGTGTAGGGATGACATTAATTCCTGCTCTACCTCCCAGTGATGGGGTGGGGTATGAGTAAGCACCCACACTTGGCTCTGGTGAGTAATGGATGGGTTTTTGTCGTTGTTCTTTAACATTTTGTGGTCACTTTTTCCTGATGAAAACTTGTACAAACTGATGTAAGGCTGCTGGGTTAGGAATCGTCTGAGTGGTGCTTGTCACATGCCCAGCACTGGCAGACAGGCTTTTGCCATGTGCTCCACTGAATGGAGAGAGGTGACATTTTTCCTGGCTTCTGTTGGAGAACCTGGTGCAAGGAGAGATTCAGTAGCTGGGAAGCCCAAGGGCTCACAGTGAAAGGACCTAGTGAAGCTTTGAACCCAATCCATTCTAAGGGTTAGGGGGAGTTATGTTTTGTCTCAGCTCTGAGTGGTCATCACTGCAAACAGTTTAGGCTTGTTTTTCCAGGTTTTTTTTTTTTTTT